>DWLO01003620.1:0-10774 GCA_018245335.1 Dalla quadristriga | reverse complement strand
GATCCCGAACCCAAATCCAAGTGGGAGTACGAGTCATTCATTATAAAATGCATGTCAGTGGGACTACGAGTCGTACTCAAGTGTGACTACAGAGTCCGGTGGGACAGATTTGATGGGACCACGAGTCATTCATCAACATGGATAACATGTGGTAGTTATCCATGTTGTAAATGTAAATCAGCTTTGTTTAGGATATTGGGATTTAGACATTTTCTTCTAAGTTCTACCTTCTATTTATAATTCCCATTTTTCATTTTACTATATTATAAATTAATAGATGTCGCCCAGAAAGGTTGTCTGCAAGAAATCGTTTCTTAGCGATAAGACTGCGTTTTGTATATCGTATATTTTGTTTCGTATCGTGTATGTTTATGTATCGATGGTGTAAAAAAAGAGTATTATTATGATGATTTTCCGCGATTTCGCTTAGATTTGATGTTTTCATTCCCACGGGATCTGTATAGTAATTCGGGATCAAAAGTATCCTATGACCATCTCAATGTCTCAAACTACCTCTTCCAAATTTAGTAAAGATCGGTTGAATGGTTTAGCCGTGAGGGCGTATCAAACAAAAAAACAATTAAATTTTTGCAGTTGTATGTTACCATAGACAAATATTTATGCGTCCATGTTACTAAGATAATACTACATTCATACGTATATAAGTCGCGCGGCGAACTGTCGGTAACTAATTGACATAGGTAAGCCGCGCCGGCAGTAGGATGGGCAGTGGCAAAATTTCATGAGCGCTCATGAATCCGTGCTTTGAATGACACGATAAGCCGTCGGTCCCGGTTGTTATCATCAGCTAACAGTCGTTAAGCATTCGGGCGGCCTGAAAAACTTCTTACACTGGTTGGCCACTAACCGCCAATCCGTATTGGAGCAACATGGTGGGGTGCGCTCCAGGCCGCCACAGTAGTGAGGAGACCCGCGATGCTAATGGGTTGCCGCCAATACTACGTTATCGCTCTATCTTTAGCGAAACGACCGCCTTTGTAGTGGTATGGTGGTGCCGTTTGTGTATGCTGTTGCTGTGATTACTTCGTGTGTACATTAAAGTATCTGTCTATCTACGTTATTTTCGGAATTACCTGTGTAAGCCGTATGCAAGCTTCGAGTTGCCTTGTAGTAATTGGAGCACCATCATTTGACGGCCCTTGATGGTTGTGCCTTAATTCTAAATAGAAATCTTGTAGTGTGTTAGCAGCTTCGGCACTCAGCTTCGGATGGACGTACCGCCTCGCATATGCTATGTATTTACGAAGTAGTACTAGAGGTAGTGTGTCGATAACTTCTCCCGAGCGCAGGCGAAGTCTTTTGCTGAAAATTAGGTACCACAAGGATATGTACATTATGTGTGCGATGTGTATTCTATGTGGCTGAATTAGATCTACATAGTCGCATTGGCTTGTGGATCTAAACCTCATCCCTATTCTCAAATAATTACAGTGGGGCAGCCCACAAAAAAAAGTTACTGGGCCCTTTTAGTTAATTTATCCGTACGGATCTTGTGGGTGAATCTCAGTTGGCGGGTAATTTGTTTTCAATTGGAACATAAAGACGGGTACTGTATTTTATATGAAAGAAAACGAGAAAATCATAAAATAACTACACAGCCAAGAAAATTTACAACATCATCATTAACCAAATCACTGGTTATAATCAAGTATGAAGATAAAACGATAACTACTTACAAATTGCGCGTTTAGATATTTTTTAATCGATTATTTTGTGTTGATGTTTCGATAATTGATGACAAATTCAAGATTACCTCAGTGAAATTTCGTTAGCACTTTGGCTATCAATGTTTACGCTAACCCTACTGGTCCCAGGTGAAGTTTTGGGCTTTTTCGAACCTGAATGTAGGGCCAGCACATGTTCGGATAACATCGCATCTGTTTTCTGAAAAATTTAGAATCATTTTAGGGCCGCCATTAGTTTGATATTTGTTTGTTCCAAAATCCCCAAGGACTTATTACAAGGTTCTTAAGAACCTTAGAATATGTTGACCGGAAGTGGGTTTCGACCACATAACCATAAAGAGCTCCCATCTCCATCGGAGATGATCAATCCAACGAGCAACACACGGTATTACTTACAACATTCATTAACTAGGCAAGTTGCCACCCGTTCAACAAACTTCTAACCATTACAAAACGTCAAAGTTATTTTCGCAAATTGTACTATACGGAGACGCAATAACGTTGTTTAGCAGAGAGCGTTTATGCCAAGGAACATAAAATACCTACTCTAGCATCAAGACGCTAGCCATATCGGATTTTGTTCAAGAAGTCAGCTAGAGGCGCTACGCTCTTTCCATATGTGACCTTCATAAACGCTATCGCTAGCGTTCCCTCATTTACCAAACTCATCATAGCCACATCATACCATATAACGCTATCAAAATGTTCTTCGATCATAAGCTAAACATGCAAAAATAAGGATAAACATTATTTCAATATCTGTGATTTCATACCTCATCTGGCTGATCTAACAAAATGAAAACCAAGTCGAATCTCGATAGCAAAGCTGAATTTAATTTAAGGTTTTCGGCAACAGTCTTTGCTCTGCAACAAAACAACAGATTACACAAATATATTCATAGCATAGTTATTGTAGGTAGGTGTTATCTTACTGATGTTATAAATGCGAAAATGTGTTTGTTTGATACGCCTTCAGGGCTAAATCGTTTCATTTTCAAAAGTATACCTCAATTACGTAAACACGTCATTGGTATACCTAGACTTTCTCTGAAAATGTGAGAATATGTTAGCAAGAGCGAAGCAAAACTGATAAACGGTATTAATCTAAGTTTGAGCACCTATTGTAGTTCCCCCCGGCGGGGTTGGCGGCGGCCAGTACGGTGGCGCGCGCGGCCAGGCTGCACACCACGCCACCCTTCGCCACGCTCACGCGCCGCTGCTCCATTGCCTCTAGCAGGCTGCTGTGGTGCGCAGTCATCTGGACAGCGAAAGAAAGTTCCTAGGTTGTAGAACCTGTATACGGCTCATCACCACACCCATTTCTGCTGCGGTATAATTGATTCTGCAACAATTGTGTTCCGGTCCGAAAGAACAAGGTTTCTAGGTGGTAGAACGTGTATACGGCTCGCCCGGGACGGTGCCACCGCCACACCAATTTCTGCTGTGGAATATTTATTTTTCAACAATTATTAATATAACATAAGAAAGAAATTGAGGCAACTTTCGATAAAGCCGCGGTGACAGTCATAGTCCGCGTACAGGAGCACCGTAGTGGAGTACACTCCAGGCCTCCATAGTTGTGAGGCGTGACGTGCAGTGGGCCACTATGGGTTGCAGCCAAGGTTACCTTGTCGAGCTCGTCGACGCAGCAAACGCCGCGGTCGGCCAGCACCAGCGCGCCAGCCTCGAGGGCGAAGTCGCCGCCCGCCTCGCGCCCCAGCGCCACCGTCAGCCCGCCCGCCGACGCCGACGCGCCGCACACGTACACTCCTACAATATTATTAAATCACACTACATGGTTATATATCTTAGTGTTAGGGACTCGGATAATATTGATCAAACTTCGCTTAAGAGGCCTCTGATATTTCTAATGTATCTCGCTCACACATTCTAACGTTTTCAACCAATGTAAAAGTCTAGATAGACTTGAAAAATGTGCTTCGACATCATTGTTGACAGTAAAATTACGGACATTTATAATCATAATCATTATTTATTGCATCAAGCGAACATGAGATGATACATAATCAAATTAAGCACTGCATGAACCCTGTAAGGGCGTGGCAACGTCATAAAATAAGACATATTAATCATTTAAGATATATTTAAATTTTCATATAGATAGATAGATAGAATATTCTTTATTGTACACACGAAATAATTACAGCAACAGCAGCAGCACTATATACCTAAATTTTTATAGAATAAAAAGGCAATAATTGTTTTCTGTTTTTTTTTTTAATGTATCTATGGTGTCAAATGATGTGCAATAAAGAATTTTTGTATTGTATTGTAGTATGAACAAAACGCACAGGTTACAGGTCGGACTTCGGATTCAGTTGTCCCCCCCTATCCCTCTCCCTCGATACGCATCTTGTATTAATGTGGCTAGCAACCAAACCTTTGAGACCGTGAAATGAGTCATGAAACCTACCCCTGGGCGCGGCATGAGTCGCAGCTTGCAGCAGCTGCGACTTCCCCAGGCCGGGGTCCCCGACGATCAACACGTGCGGGTTGGATCTCCCACCGTGATCGTTCTCCGTCCCTCCGATCAAGCCCAGAATGAGACCCGCCTTCACTGCCTCGTGACCAAATATTGTTGGGCAAAGAGAATGGACGAGTAGTCGAAATACATTTTCTGATGCATGGATTTCCTGAAATAAACAGACACTTATTTTATTATCAGGCTCGTGGGTCAGTCATCGATCCGTAGTTGGATAAGAACAGGACTTGTAGCTTAGGTATGCAAAATATCCATGCATTTATCTTCTCTCTCTTTGAAGTCGTTATCTTTGTTTCACTATTTATTCAATCTCAAATTACTGCTACCTTCCTTTCCTGTAATTTTTCGTGCACCCTCACTTTTTATAACTGTTTTTCTACAACTCCTCAACTCAAGGTTGTCTGGATGAAATCGCTTCTAAGGGATAAGACCGCTTTTTGTATTATATGCTGTAAGTTTTTTGTAAAACTGTTGTATATTTTTTATGGTGCAATTAAGAGAAATACACTAATAATGGGCCGTGTGGTGGCGGCAGAACAGAATACAATTGTCACCACCGCTCGATTTCTCACGGGCGTCGCAGGAGGTGACTAAGGGAATATAACGGAGAACGAGCAGCAGCGGCATCTGTGCAACAACTACCATCTACTGCGATCACCAACCCGCCTGCCCAGCGTGATGAATATGGGCAAATCCTCACATCACAATCCTCCTGGGCAATGTTCACTTACAGTTAACATAACTATCGAATTCCTACTCGATAGTCATTTGTACTTAGTTTACTTGGTTCGATAAACCTTCTCAATTTACATGTCACGCAAAACTGACAAGAAAACTTTAACTTTTAAACTTACCTGTATAGCATAATAGTCTTTAATTGTAAACGAGATCGTGGGATTGCTGAGATTCCTTTGGCTGTGGATCGACACTGCTTCAACGTAGAGCTGCAGCAGACGGGCTGCCCTCCTACCATCCTCGCCGCCCTTGCTCTCGCCCCGAACCTGTCAAAGTTATCGTATCTTATGGGAGCAGTCAACAGATAATATATCAGTATTCTGGATAGTAGGTACCTACTTTTTTTAATTTATTTTTAATTTTTACTCACATCCCTGTGTTGCGGGTGCGGATACATACAGAAAACAACATAGTTGAACACACCCAAGACCCGAGTAGAAACGCTTATCTGGCAAATAAATGTCTACGCCAACCAGGGATTCAACCCAGGACCCACAGCTCGTCATTCAGGGTCACTGACCAACGCACCACGGAGTTGCTCTTACATCGAAACCTGCTGTTTTTTATTTACCTGTCGGCAATAGCGTTGGATCTATCCATACAAGCCTAATAAGACTTGGAGCGGTTGATAAAAGCAAACAAACTCACTTACTAAATAGGTATATGCGAATTTTTTAGGATGGTGGGATGGATGTTTGTAACTCAACCAAGGATAAACATGTAGGATCAATGGATGACGACAAAACGTAAATGTATGGTCGCATCCAAATGTTCTCTTAAACATAGAGCAGCTCATGGCAGGTATTTTTTAAACTACTAATAAAAAGAATACAATATACCTGAACGATGCCAGTGACTGATAGAACATCCCCTGGACAGGCAGTGCCAACCAGATCTCCTTGCAATTCAATTTCGACACTTCGAGGAATTGTTCCCGATATGCTCTGAAATAACAACAGAGAAAAGTAATAATTTATTTACATTTCTTTAGAAAACCTATGAAGTTTCTTGATTCTATAAATTATTCAAAAAGGATAAAATCTCATGATGCAGTTTTTAAACAAATCGATTACTTGGTCAACACCTGTCAATTAACTAGTCAGGGCTACAGAACCATGAAGTACAAAATACGAAAAAGCTACCTGAGATTGTATCTCCTGTATCTTAGCCACTTGCCAGTCTATGGTGCGAGTGAATGGTGATGACTGCAATGGCTCAAACTTCACACCATCTCTGCAACTTTGACAAACGTTGGGTGCTGAAGAATATAAAAATACATTTCAATTAAGAACTTTTTGCCAGAAACTTAAAAAGACGTATACTTTATACTTTATAGCTTGAGGCATTTGCAAACTTAATAAAAAATTTGCGAGTATAGCAAAGGCGTATTTTGAGCAGGATAAAAATTAACAACATAGCAGTTATTGGAGGCTTTCAACCAATGAATGTTCAATCTTAGTATTCTGTGACTATTCTGTATATTATATCAAATGCAAACATCTGCTACATCCAGAATATTAGTGGAACAACATACAGGTAAAAACTCCTTGTGGCTGCATCACTGCTTGTATGCTGTGGCAACTGGAGCACTCAAATGCCATTGATGTGCACATGAGGCCCACACTGCCGACTCGGATTACAGTGCCTTTGATGGTCACTAACTTGCCTAAAATATGTAAATTGGATTGTTAGCCATATTTCACACTCTTAAAAGTTGACACACAATACTATGATTTGAGCCATGAGCCGAATAGCTCTTTAAGTTTTTTAATGTTATCATAATACAAATCATTTTCACTATTTGGATTTTGATTCGAACTTTTACAAAAGATATAGGTCCAACATATAATTATATATTTATACCAGTTGATATTGTTAAGTTTCATGATTAGTCTTTCTATAATAACAGTCTCCACATTTTTGCTTTACTAGAATTAGTTATAAGTATTAATTTACTAATATTTACCAAAATAGTTGACTTTCAAATTTGTTATGGGTATTGTGGGCTGATGATTTAGAATTCTTACTTTGATTCTGGATTCACATTTAAGAGCCTGAAAACGAGACAGAAATTAAAAATCTGTTTATTATAACATTATTTTTAAATTACTTAAAATTACTCTGTTGACAAATTTTTATATGGAATGAAATACTTATGATTTAAATGAATTATAACATTAGATAAAATAATAATGTAGAAGTTCACCTTGTGTAAACAAAACTCGAGTAGGTGCAATGCACTATCCGGCTTCTCAACTAAATCTACTTGGAAAGAAGGCCAATCTCTTACAAAATCTAAATCACTTATCAAGCTTTGCATATCTAGAGGAACACTGTGGGTTTGGTCAATTTTCTCCAAGTCAAAAATATTTCTGTGTAATTCCACAAATGATTCAAAACTTTTGATTTGCTGTGATGTTTCAGTATCTGATGCATTTGTATCTGTAATTTTATAAATAAAAAATATTTAAGATTAGCAGAATTATTGAGGTTAACGCATGTCATAGTAGTTTATTATAATGACTATACCATCAAAAACAAATGTGAATAACAAGTCTGATATATGGGAAAAACATTTAAATTTACCATTAGTTGGAAAATACATTTTCCAAAGATTATCCTGCGACCCAACCGAGATCACTATCGGCAACTGGTTAGCTGGAGCCCTTGCGGACGAGGATCCAGCAGTGCTGGGTCCTGTTGAACCTGAGGTCGTATTATTCAGGCTGCGGCTGTCAGCAGTCACCCTGGTATTGGTACTACGGTTCCAATTATTTCTGTATCTACCTCTCCAGTTTCGACGCATGTTTGTAATTCTCAAATGTTAAATAAACCTATTATTAAACTAAAAAACTGTTCTGTAATACAGAATCAAAACAATTCCAATTCCAACATTCCCGCGTCTTGCGCGGCTGATTGAAGTGATTGACATTGACAATGACATGACAGTGATAGAACAAATAATAAACAAGTCACCCGTAGACCCCACGTTTTTCGCCTCTCGGACGTTGCCGATGAGCAGTATATGGAAGTTGAATAAGTACTTACTGGTACTTCAAGTATATAATCACCTGCCAAGTTATGGTTGCCATCATGAACCTGGAGGAAAGCTATGCAATCCCATAAGAGAGGGATCTCTTGAATCAGGGATTAGGCAGGGACTTGTGGACTTGTGACTGAAGAGCCAATTTGAGCTTTCTGTGTAAAACTAGAATAACAAATGTGATAAACTCCTACATTAAATAAAGACCATTACTTTGGTGGCAATCACTCCTGCGGAGCGATTAGTCCCGAATTCAATTCCCGACCGAAGGAGAGCAGTCATTTTCTTTTCAAGATTTCTTGAATTTCTTTAAGTACCTATCTATGTTCTTGTCCAATATGGCCCTCGCTGTTTTGCATTGGAACTGCTTTTTTTAAACTCTAATAAATGGGACAAAACACTGGCCGGATAATAATATTGTAAATAGAATTTGATTGTGATAAAAAGAAGTTTGACAAGTCGTGAATTATTTTCATAACATATTTGAAATATCAGGAAGAGGACGTTTCGACCTATCGATATTATAAATAGTTATTGGCCGCAAGGCGTGTATAAAAATGTCAGGGGAAGGTGGCGAAGGTCCGTCGGATGCAGCTCCTCCCGTTGTTCAAGAGGCAGTTGAGGGGCAAGAGCAGAGCACTGCAGATCAACATGCTGCTGATGTCCAGCAAACAACTGTGAAAATCGATGAAGTAGTCAGAAAGATGTCAAGAAAGCAGTCGGTGTTCCCAGCGGCAGGCGATGAAGAGGATCCCTTCGATATAGACCGAACGGCGTTGGAAGCCATACTCGATGTCGGCTCCCGTTTGCAAGACATACAAAAGAAAAGCAAAATCTCGATGAGCACACTGGCTTTTGCTCAAGAGTCGTACAAAGATAAACAAGTACTTTAAATTTCGTCATTATGTTGTTTGTCTTACTGGTAGTAAAGTATTTAATTTGACTTGGTATTTCATTTCATTAACATTAAGAACGCACTCACCCTTTACACTTTATAAAAATGTTGCGAGCACCTGTTAAGTTGTTCTCTTTACAGTCTAAATAATTTTATTATATAAAAATAAACTTTCAGGCTAAGGCTAAGGAAGCACGAAATAATCGAATGGGCGGGTTGAAAACCCAACACAGATTTTTGCTAGAGAATGCAGCGGCAATCTTAAATAAATCTCCAGAATACGTTCTGGTAAGGAAGTATATTTTTTTCTATAAAATACTCATGTTCTTCCCATTAATATGTAAGACAACAGAACTATGGGTAGCTTACTAGTAGACCTAGGAGCTAAACGAGGAATTTAAATATTACCACCGGGGTAATTCGCTGTATAAATAACGACTAAGTATAACAAATAACAGCAGGACAATTAAATAAACATTGAGAAAAGTATTTTTAAATTCTAGGAAGGAGTTTTTGACGCTGATGTTCATATAGACCTTTTGGATAGTGCAGTGGCTGAAGGGGGAAGAAATTGTATAGTGCTTTGTGATGCGCTATTGCCTCCGCTAAAAATGGGTGAATACTTTAAATCTAGAAAGCAAATTCTCTTCTTTATCTACGCCTCTTAGTAGGTACTTTATCATGTTAAAGTAAATTATGTCAGACAATATTCCGTTTACTACTTCGTCTAAGTACTTTTTTGGTACTTGAGTTTTAATTAAAAACGAATGCGTCCTCAAAATGTATCTACTTTTAACTATTTCAGAATCTGGAAGGTTTATACCCAACCAGAAGGGTAGGATGGAACGCACCTATATCTCAGACGCTTCTACTATTGGAACTGAGGGTCAGTGCGTGGCAATGTACAGAATCAAGAACAAAGCAATAGATACAAAGAACGTGGCTGATGTATGTAATTATTATCTCTACTAGTTACTTTTGGATGAGTCTTAATTTGCATTAACATATATATCCGTAAATCACATTAGTTGTAGGTCTTCTAGCGATATTATTTTCCCTTAGAATAATTTTCCAGCCTTGCACCATCTTCATTTGTGTCGTGAAATCTGATGTTCTGCATTTTTTTCGTAAAATTATTTTGTTTTACCCATTGTTGGTTTTCATTTATAGGATTATTACCTGGTGCTATTTGACATGAATCAGGAATCTGAGAACGTTGTGTCTGGTATCTTCAAGACGATGGAACGAGTATACATCCCAGCATTACAGGCCTGTAAGGCTTGGGGGGACCTTAATCCACCTAATCCTAGGAGCCAAGATGCCATTAGATCTTATATCTCTAAGACTATGATTTTTATTGATTACCTTGCTAGTGAGTTTATTTTTATAAATAATATTAAAAAAAAATATATAGATTACATCTTCCCAAATAGGATTCCCTTCTATTTGTGTAACTAAGAAAATATGAGTTCCTTAAGATATACAAAGTTGTTGACGAGTAGACAAGGACAAGTGATCCAGATGGGTAAGTCCAACTTCGAGAAAGAGGTTATTCGTAGAATATTACTTGGCTGGACAAGGTTCGGGAAACTACGAAATACCTTGATATTCAAATTACCTTAGTGCCTGAAGTCGAAAGTATTTGAGCAGTGTGTGTTGCCAGTGATGACTTATGGATCCAAGACGTGCGCCTTAACCGTCGTCCTCATTCGCATGCTCAAGAATACTCGGCGCGCTATGGAGAGAGCAATGCTCGGTAAATACCGAATTCGCAATTATGAAATCCGTAGACGAACGAAAATTACCGACATAGACTGACGACCTGCAGAAAACAGCGGGAAGCCGCTGGATTCAGAGGGCAATGGACCGATCGGAGTGGCGTCGATTTGGAG
>DWLO01003619.1:0-10775 GCA_018245335.1 Dalla quadristriga | reverse complement strand
CTTCTGCTGGACATATACTTCCCCTAATCGAAAGCATTCTGGCCAGTTCTGTGCTCTCTGTTTCCCGCGGATTTTTTTAACGCGTCTGTCCACTTTGTCGAAAACCGGCCCCTGCTCCTTTTTCCGAATAATGGTCTCCATTCGAGGACCTTTCTTCCCCATCGGCTATCAGTCCTTCGAACAACGTTTCCTGAACATTACCATTTCAGCTTGCTAACTCTGCAAACTATGTCGGTAACTTTTGTTCGTCTACAGATTACATCATTGCGAATTCGGTCACGTAGCGAAATACCTATCATAGCTCTCTTCATAGCGCGCTGAGTGACCTTAAGCTTACGAGTAAGGCCGAGAGTAAAGGACCACGTCTCGGATCCATAAGTCATCACTGGCAACATACCTGCTCGAATACTTTCGACATCAGACACTGAGGTCATTTGTATGTCAAGATATGTCGTTATTTCCAGTCAAATTATTATAATCTATGAATCTTTGGACATGAAGAAGAATCTAACGAGACTTAATTTATTGAAATCCATCAAGCCGTAAAGGCTACATAGCATGACCAAGAAATAGACACATGCATACATACATATAAACATACACTTGTAAAAACAACTACCACTGAGGTAAGTGTCTCGGATGACGTCTATAAAGACGAAATAAGTGACTCGTAAACTTCGTAAACTTTTGATCTAGAACGTCCAATAAATTTCTAACTCAAGTCGGATTCGAATAACAACATTCAAAATGTTCTTCTATGTTCACGACAAAATGGCGGATGGGACAAGTTAGGACACAAGTAACTGGACAAGTTAGGTAAAGTTAAAATATATATTCGATATATTTGAGAGATTTTTGTGAGCAATTTGCATTGTGTATTGCTGGTATGAGCTCGTAGTTGTAAAGCATTGTCGGCAACAGCGAATTAATCAATGGTCCTGTTTGAAATAAGTCAAAAGGTGTTTACGGATTTCCTGTGTAAGACTCTTATAAAACGTCATCAAATTTATTTTCCGCTTTGGTTTAATATTTCCGTTTTCCATTCGAACTGGATGAAAGATTCGTGGGTTATTTTCTTTCCTTTATGCCTTAAGGCCAAGACGGCATGCAAAACGAATTTGACGCTGTAATGAAATATCGGGCACCCTGTTTGTCCGCGGGCCAATTACGAAACTTCGGGGGTGCGATTGGATGGAAAACACATTTTTAGATGCTAATTGAAGCGCTCATAGCCGCGCGACATCAGAAGCAACTGATCGACAAAAACAAAGATGAAAACATCGAGTTGGAAGTAGCATGAGGTTCACCCATGCTAGTGACATCGAAACATGGGAACACACATTTTGGGATTAGTTGGGAATATTCATATGTCTGGTCTTGAGATTTCACTAATTCAAAGAAACACTCCCGACTATAGAATTTATAAAAAAACATGCAAAAGCTTCAGAATTGGTCACACTAACACTTTTAAGGCTATTAAATGGCTGAATAAAATTTTCAAATAAATTTTGTTACCTTTCTTCTACTTAGGTTGTTATAAAATTGATTTCCTTTTCTTCAACTTTTATTTGTAAATACGACTTTTGTAGTCAATTACTTTAAATATAATTCTTCATTTTAATAAAATATAACTACCTGATACAAAAACGAATTGAATAACAATTATTGTCATATAAAAGCCTGTTACTAAACAATGACGACAATCAAATACCGACGGGTGTTGGCGAGTCAAGCCCTCAGGTTAAACCGAACACCATCTTCTGCATGGCGCTGCCATCTTTAAAACTCTTACTCAGCATCAAAAAGAAAATAAAAATGCCATTATTCAAACATTCCACACCCTCAAAGGAATACACGAGGTATTTGCAAATATCATTTCCTATCTACTGTGGCTGTTTTTTCTGACATCAAAAGAAAGATTTTCATAGAGAGAGAGTCGACGGGTTGCCCTCAAATGGTTTTTGTGCGAAAGACATTTGACACGCAGTAGGTACATGCTGGGTCGTGTCAGTGTTTGTAATACGAGTATTTGTAAACAAGTACCGATCCAATAAACGTGTTGTGCTCGTATACGTAATCAAAAGACGTTAAACGCTTTCAGCGTCATAAACTGCCTGCTCTCTACCGTGTGCTGTTTAAACCTTCTGATCCATATCACCCTAAGGACGATTTGCTTACCTATACAAATTTCATGGAAATCTATCATTTGAGTGCTTCGTTCTAACTATAAACTTTCCCTATCTACTCCTAGACACAAAACATCCTTTAAAAAAATCCCTTACTGCCCTTGCCGCTTATCTGTAGAATGATTTGCTACTGCCTATAAGACAAGTTTCTCAACTGAAATCCTTTAAAATGCAAGTTACAGCGCATTATTAGTGGCTTAAACTTCTCCTTCTAATATCTTTCTCTTTCTTATCTTTTTTTTCTCCCTAAAGTGTGTTTTTTTGTATATATTTTTGGTTCAGTTATGCCTAAACATTGCGTACATAACCAGTTAACTTTTATGTACACCAATACCCATCCCTCTTCCATGTGAGTTTGCTTAAGGTTGTCTAGAAGAGATCGCTCTTAGCCATAAGACCACCTTTTGTATACATGTGCTGTTATTTCTAAATAAATATTTTCTGTTCTGGTGTACAATAAAGTGTTTTGTATTTTATTGTATTGTACCTGACAGTATATTTACAACTCGAATCCAACTCATACCTAGGATTCCTTGTGCCGCATCGCAATAGCATGGATAAAATCGCCATGCATCGTAAATATATATTATAAGTAGGATTTCGTAATTACTTCACACAAGGTGTTAATCGATCTTCGCGAGTTTAAACAACTTTGGTCCCAAGTTAGATTAACTTCAGATGAATATTAGTGAAGCCAGCCGTTACGCGTGGAATATTCCGTTTAATTATGTGCAGATTGGCTCATTCCGGAATTTTTAAATTGAATATTATTACATCCAGAGAGAGTATGACTCGTATTTTGTCACTCATATTAATTCTTGATGACGAAATCCGTAGACGAACAGAGGTTCAACAAAAGCGCAGAGTTAGCACGCTGAAGTACAGTCGACAGTATATGAAGAGATATAATTGCTGGAGAAGAACTGACGACTAGAAGAAGAAAGCGGAAAACTACTAGATTTAGAGCGTACACAGGGAGGCAACGATTGGGTTGACGGAACTTTGACGATGCTTGTGATCAGCGGTGGATGGACCAAAATACTTATCTTGTTTTATGTTACGATTGACTCGCCACGTGGCTATGGGCGCTTTAAGGTGATACATCGGTTTTAGTGTGTTTTCAGTTCCATATTTGATTAACTACACACACTATGGTGTATAACTTCAGACATCCATTAAACTATACAAGTAGTAGTAGTAGCAATAGTCGCTAGTTCAATAACGTTCTTAAAGTTCATCATCCTCTGGTTATTAATCAATTTAGTTTAACATAGTCGCCGTTCGGGGGTTTGTCATCTTTAGTTTATACACCAAAAGGACTACTGAAAAACAATAATTACTCATTTTGAGATCTCTATTCTCTATTTATCTCCATCCGTCTAAGCAGTTAACCAGCAGATATCTTTCTTCAATCTAACTTACGGAAAGTCACGTTCAAAATTGCCAATAACATCTCACAATCTCTTTATTACAGATTTGTAATATCTAATAAGATTTCACGTGTTTGTCGAACATCAAAGGATTGTTTACCCGCTCCGTGAACAAGAAATTTGGAAGCAATCAAAACTTTAACGGTACTGCCTGCTTTTGTCTGTAGATGTGTAATAAATTTTGTTGGTACTTTGTTTGTGTATAATATAATTTGGTAATGCCAACCTATATTAGTTTTATTCTTGTAGAACAGGCTTCTTATGATTTTTGGTACACGCTGACAATGGTATTCGAGTAAGTACTTTAAAAATTGGGACCCTCCTTTTTTTATTACCCATAAGTTGGGATTACAATTCTATCAGTATGTCTTTAGTGATCATATGATTACTACAAGAATTTTGAGGACAATTTCTCAGGTTAAGATAATCAGTATGCATTTGACATATATTTAAGAAGGCTGACGGGGATTTGTTTATACTACGTTTTTTTTTTCTCCTATACCCCGTGTACACTCCGTTTCTTTCATAACCTTTGCAATACCTATATTGTTGTCCTAAGTTTCTTTGATTTTGACTTTTCAAAGACATCTGTGTTTGATTTTAATTAAATCCTAAGCAGTAACGGGTGCTTCCGCCCCAACCAGTTTACAGGTACTTGTTTTAGATGAAGGGATTGAATTTCCGTATGCTTGTCAACACCATTACGTGAGCCGTGTATGAATCGCAAACAAAAACACCTTTACACATTAACTCTTAATTCAGACATTGAGTAATACAAAACAAAAACTGTTTTAGAGGGGGAAACTTCCACGCTAATAGAAAAACTCCGGCGTCCTCAACCAGGCGACATTAATCACCATTACAGGAGAGCTCGAGCAACGGGAAGATACAGTTACGCCTTCTTGAAATGTTCGATGCGTATTTGACCAATATTTAGCCGATCTTCTATGGTGTGTGGTGACGGCAGGACGGTATACAATTGTCACCACCGGTTCTCCGTCCAAGGGTGTCGTACGAGGCGACTAAGGGAATTTAATGGAGAATGCCGCAGCTGCCTCTGTACAGCGACCACCATCTACTGTGATCACCAACCCGCATGCCCAGCGTGGTCATTATGGGCAAATCCTTCCATTTTTGGGAGAGGCCTTTAGTCCAGTTGTTGATGATGATGATGTATGTTTTGTCCTTCCACTCCAGGTATAACTTCTCTCTTTTTCTGGCCTCAAGTTTGTTGAAAAATATTGGTGGGTAGTTATGGTTTTGACACGAGATAAGAACAGAATTTTGATTCGACTCGTAAATGCACCAGAAAAAATGTGTGCTATGACTTTTTTTTCGAATGGACAGTTGCATTTGTTTAATATTATTATATATTTATGTTTAAATTTTATTTTACCTTGTTTTTAGCCTTTACAGCTTCATTGAATAGGAATAGTGACTTCTAACCTAGATAGAAATAATGTGTATGTGTTGACACTGCTAACAGCAATCAAAGTGAGTATAATGTGTGACTATCAGCATTTGTACAAGAGTATCCAACTTAGTTATATTTGATGATGCCTGAGATTAGTGGTTTCAGCTTTAGACTAGACGCAAACTTAGACATTCTTGATTGATAAATATTGGAAGTGTAATTGGATTGGTTTATCACTTGAATTAATTTATGTTTTAAATTAATGGATTGATTAAGTTGATGCTTTAGTTTATTTATCAAACACTCTATGTAAACACTCTAAACTAAAACATGCTTTTTGTGAATGCCTGGCTTGATTAAGATTCGAAGTGGGGTCATGGGATCACGCTTGGCAACATTTCAATTTTAATCTTATTTTCATATGGTAACATTCGTAACTATCCAATGTCAAAATTCAAAATACGAAAAATGGCGTCAGTGGATATATTTCGTAAAATGGGTCACTCAGTAAATTGATGGAGTAAGTTGATAAAATCTACCTTCCGGGTGTTGACAACTGGAGTGAAGATACTCGTGAGCGTTGAGCGCACGCGGTAGTTGATCTAGTAAGAGAGACTAACGACCACTTAGTGGACACACTATAGATAGGGGTAGTTGTCTAGGAAGCCTAGCTATATATGTTGACCTCTCGAGTGGAGATGTTCACCTTAGAGAGGCTTAGGTGCACCGATTAAATAATCTGGTAATAACTTGCGCTGATGTTAGCTATCTACCAGATCCTGATTTGTTCTGAATACCAGCTTTTATGGGGCATTCGATAGATGGCGTTAGTTGTACAATTAGCGTAACTTGCGTATTGACCTCTCGAGTGGAGATGCCTGTATCCTCCTGGTGGCGTGGATAAGCTGGTAGAAGGGTTGAGTATGCTTATTGAACACACGTTAGTTGGTGGTAGCTTAATTAGGTAGAAGATCTGGTAGCAGTGGTTTTTGTTTTGTATAAGAATCAACTTTTATGGGGCATACGATAGATGTATGAATAGCGTACCTTCTGCGTATTGACCTCTCGAGTGGAGATGCCCATCTTCTCGTGGTGGCGCAGCTGCACAGGGTAGATGATCTGGTAGTAGTGCGCGCCGATGTTGCGCACTAGGTCCTGGTTCTGTCTGTACTCGCGCAGTAGCCGCTCCACTTCTCCTGAGGACAATGGTACAACTAAAGTTTTGCGAATCATCATCATCAGATACAATGCAATACAATACAATTTCTTTACATATAGTACAAAGTTAATGAAAGAAGACATGGGGAAACCGCTGAATTCATATGGCCTGGACCGCATGAGAGGCAACTAAGGGAGATCTAAATCCAGCAGTTCAATGTCAATGAATGGTATACCAACTATCGTGGGCGATGAGCTGCCTATTGTAATTTTTTTTTTATTTGCTGAACTATCCTGTGAATAACTGTATAAGCGTACACTAACATTACTGTTTAATCCTACAGTTATTTCACGTTAGTTAAAGATGTCTATCGGTGGCCACTTAAACCTCATCAAAATAGAACACAGTTCAACTGTGAAAAGAACAATTATATTGGTTGCAGGTGTTCACTGGCTGTTGTCTGCACATAAGACCCTTGAATTTTTGTTCTCTGCAACTTTGTCCACATAAAAGACAAGCACACGTGACAACTGTGCGCCGTGGCCTATTTAATCGTAATCGCACAGTAAACATGTTTAAATTTCAATAAAGTTGTGCGCAGAAACAAATTCTATTTGGCCCCTTGATCTGTGGCCCCTCAAATTATCATAATGTATTCAATTTTATACTTGCGTCGAATTTATTCGAGCGACCCGAACGCTATGCTTTGTTCTCGAATTCGGTCAGCGGATCTCAATGGCCGCGGCTCGGATAGGGCAGGCTGGCGACTCGGTCGCGCGATTGCGCTGCGACACGCGACGCCGGATTATGTGACGCTATGTGGACTGGTAAACTTTATTTTGCCCGCGGTTGATTTTGTTATACATGGTTTTCATCAACTCTTAAGCAGAGAATGATTACTTTTACAGTTGTCTTAACATAGAATAATACTTAGATGTTACGAAACCTTGTTGAAAACTATCTTCCCCTTTTTAATATGAAAAATAAATCTGATCTTGAGATGTCCTTTTTCAAGCTTAAGTTATTTATGTTGTAAGTATCTATAATGTCTGTTATTATATACAGTATTATATAATACCTCTTTATAATATTAGTATAGATTTATGTATAATACAGTATATACACCGCGCCTCTGCCATCTAGATCTAATTACTTTAATCCTTACCCTAAGGTTGTCTGGAAGAAGTAGTTTCTTAGCAATAAGATCGGCTTTTGTGTATCGTATTTTGTTTCATATCGTGTATGTGTTGTGTATCGATGGTGTACAGTGTATTATCATTATTATTTGTGATCAAAGTAGCAAACGGATATGAAATACAGTGACTACCACTAATAGGCACGTATGATTACAGTTAAAGTACAGTTTTCTTTAAAAAATTAAAACCTTCTTCGTCGGCTTTCTGCTTCGCCCAAAGGTTGACTGGTAGAGAATACTTTTAGTATTAAGTCCATCTTTTATACCACTATTGTTTTTATTGGTATAATAAAGTTTTACAGATAAATTAATAGGCACTGGAGCAATATGGTGAAGTACGCTTCAGGCTTCATACGTTGTGAAGAGAGATATGTGCTTAGTAGAAGGCCCGAACCGGATGGCGACTTCGACCCAGCAAATATAATCGCCAGTGTGGAATGGATCTAAGCTGGTTGGCAAGTTTAAATGTAAATATTTATGCGGCTGCTTGTTAACTACTCAATTTCGAGAATTGAGTCCCAGGGCAGAACTCGCTCGAACAGGGTTGAAATATACAGGCTTTGAACGCGAAATCGAGTCGAATCATTAGAGCGTGCCCTATTCTACGTATGTGGGTTAAAATGTGGGTGGATTTAGAAGAACCTTGCTTGGATTTAGGTTTTATACACTTACAGCTATGACACGGAGAGCAAACGGACAACTGCAGACGTTGACATTGGTCGACTGGTCGGCTATTGCCGTCGATTTCAGTTACAGTGATTACATTAGGGACTGCCATAGGATTGGATACTGATTTCTCAGCAACTAATGAAACGGTATCTAATGTTATTTAAATATAATTTATTTTACTATTGTGTTATGATATTCGTTGAGTGTGCCGCTTGTATCTAATGACGAAAATAATTGCATTTCATTTTCATTTCGTTTCGTTTACTTTCGTTTCCTTTCGTTTCGTTTTGTTTCCTTTCGTTTCCTTTCGTTTCCTTTCGTTTTGTTTCGTTTCCTTTCGTGTCCTTTCTTTTCCTTTCGTTTCGTTTCGTTTCCTTTCGTTTCCTTTCGTTTAGTTTGATTTGATTTCATTTCAAAAAGCTGTTTGACAGTTGATGTGGTTTTGCTAGGATGAGCTATATGGATAATTTATTATAGACTAGGGCTTTTCCCGTGGCTCTGTCCGCGTATAATTCTCACATTTTCCCCACCGGAACTGTGCATTTTTCTAGAATAATAAGTAACACTCTCCGGCCCATTAAATATATCAATGCAAAAAATCACGTCGATCCGTTGCTCCGTTGCAGCGTGAAGGAAGGACAAACCAACAAACATATTTTCGGACTTAAACTATTAGTAGAGATACATTATCTACGGTCTTATGGAAAGTGTCTCAGATTTCATAACAAAAAACCAACACGTTCGTTTAGCTCGCTTCACGCCAGGCGAAGCTATGAAGCGTGTTGCCAGGCGAGTCGCGAAGCTACCAAGGGTGCTGTTTTTTTGACGTTAGCTGCGTTGTGTGAATACAATGCGTGTCGCGAAGCTACCAAGGATGTTGTTTTTTTGGAGCAAGGTGCTCGGTGTGAATCCTGAAGCCTCGTGCGTTTGTCGCCTTAGCAGTGTGCGATGCGTCACTCTCCGATATTCCAGTGTAAAATTATTAATTCACCGCTGGATGACGCCCCCGTCGATTAATTATCGCGCTGATTGACGGCTCCGCGCTTTCAGCGGCTGCCGAGCGTGGGGCGGGCTTCGGTGAACATTATTGAATTTGCCAGAATTCATACATCATCAATAGGTTGGTGTTGGAAGTGCCAATTTTGAAATAAAATTTATACTGCTGAGATAACTTTTGGTAGGGACAAATGAAACGGGGCAGGGCCAAGAGAAATTGACAAAAGTAATTTTAAATGTTTTTACTATTTTAACAATTTTTTTTAGGCTTTTACGGAACACGCGTTTTCATATTTACTTGTTAACTTATAAATTGCCAATCTTATTATTGCATAGCTTGAACGCTCACTGATTAACATCTTATGACTCATTATTGAAATATTTTTATCGATTTCAAGAATAGCAGGAGGATATCTTACTTATATTATAAATGTTACTTTCACCCTGCAACAGAGCAACGGATCGACGTGTATTTTTGCACAAAGATGGGCTGGAGTTTGTACATTGGCTACGTTATCCCGGGAAAATGCAGAATTTCCGGATAGATTAAGAATTTATTCGCGGGTGGAGCCGCAAGTAGTTTCGTAAAAATAAAGACAAAACGTGTAAAAAGAAAAATAGTTGGTCAGTTTAGCTACATTTATGAGCGGTCGTACTTCGCTGAAAATGACAGAGTTGCCAGAACTGATCGTTTCAAATTAACCGAATTCTTACATGTAACGTGCCAACCAATTAAAATTTGCTTGGCACCGAAATGCAATTTAAACTAGTTGATTGAACTTGGAATTGTGGAATTGGATGCGTTTAAAAAGTTTGTGTAATAGTACTGGAATTTATAAAATGTACAACCTGCGCCACGGATGTTGGCCGCGAGTCAAAAGTGGAAGGAATAGGTGCGATAGATTAGATTTGGATTTTTAATTTAATTATTTAATTGAAACGGGCGCTACTTTTCGGAAATCCATTGTTACAAAGCTATGTTTAATCTACAGTGCAATTTTTAATTTACTTTTAATTTGTTTATCAAAACACTGGCACATTACAAAATAACAAGACCCTTGAAATTCGAATGTTTATTTTTAAAAAAGGTATTCCAGCGAATTGTTTAACAAGTCGACTTGGCACCGAAACGAAATTTAATCGGATCGGATGCGCTCGACTCCGGTAATGCGAAGGTTTTTATTCTGTGGGGCAGACACAAAGAGAATACAGTAACGGAGCTGGTATGAACAGAACTACATTTACGGTGCGCTTCGATAGAACAGAGATTTCTGTCCACTTGAAGTGGAGAAGAGAGCGTTTTAGCCACTAAGTGATAGTGAACACTCAACGAGTGTGGTACAGAAATAACAGGTACTACTACTCGATACTATTAGAAAATAACAGGTACTACTACTCGATACTATTATGAAATAACAGGTATTACTACTCGATACTATTAGAAAATAACGGGTACTACTACTCGATACTATTATGAAATAACAGGTATTAATTACTACTCGATACTATTAGAAATTACACGTAGTTTAACTGTATTTCTCTTTTTTGCTGCACTATGAAGAATGGCTGCAGCTCATAACGGTGGCACGAGCCTGTCCTCACAACTGAGGAGACCTGGAGCATACTCCACCACGCTGCTCCAATGCGGTTTGCTGGAGGGGTTAGTGGCCAACCCGAATGTCGGAAGTTTTTCAGGCCGCCCGAAGGCCTCCGACAAGGCTTAACG
>DWLO01003618.1:0-10777 GCA_018245335.1 Dalla quadristriga | reverse complement strand
TTCAGTTGGCCCAATATGGCGCGATATTCAAATCGCCTGCGCCGGTACCAGCGGCAGTTCATACAGTTTGACTGACCGGTCGCCGCGCCGTCGCCGTGAGGGCTAGTGGAACAACGCCCATTGTAACGGTGTCCGTCTGTCGGGCGCGTCCGGCATCAGCTGCCAGCTCCGGCCGATAGACAAGTAAATAGAGGTGGGCTAATCGTCGCGTCCAGCGAGGGAAACGACGAATTACTCCGTCACGCCGATCCCAACAATTGCTTTGTTATTGCCGATAGATCTACGATTGATGCGATGTGGCACCTGTGTGAACTTTGAATGGAAAATAGCGGAGTTGCATTTATCTTGTGGCATAAGGCTCGCGTAGGCACCGGACAATTGCTATCGATGGGCACGAAGAAATACAGGGGCTCTATTTTTGAATCGCTTGTTAGAAATTGTATCGTCGCGAGCGTCTTATGTCATAGTCCACTTTCAAGTCGCATGGCGACTGATCGATACTTTGATAATTTATTTTTATAAATAGACCCTTACAGATACTCTCAATGGCAGTAATGACTAATAATTTTTGACGCTTATTGTATCGCTCGCTCCACCCAACGTGTGATTGAGATCATTCGTTGCAGTCGAGCGATTCCACAATTCGGAATTTGGGATGTCGAACGAAAATTACGCTAAATATGTCAGATTATTAGGGCATTATTATTATTATAATATATGGGGGCAGGGGGGCAGTGCTTGGTGGGATTGCATGCTAGTTTGCTATTCTGATCGTAAAAAAAACCGAACGGTGAAATTTTTAATTTTTTTACATATTATTTAAATTATATTAAATTATAAGTACCTACCTACCTATATTAAATATCAATAAAAAAAACACTAAAAATATGTTTAGATGCAAAAAAGTTTTGACGTAATTAAAAGTAGTTTTTTATTTTTTGATACCCAATTGACTGGTATTATACCTACCTACCTGTAAGGTATAATACCAGTAAATGGTTCTATTTCAAGGCGGTTAACTGTTGTCCACATACTAATAATTATGGAGCAAAGCTTTGATTGACAGAGTAGTTGGTTCAGAGGAGGTGATTATCGTTCGCCGTGACCGGTGCAGAGAGGAGCCGTCGTTGCGTGATCGACAGCGGACAGCTCTGTACTAGTATTAGTAGATATCTCGTAGTTTCTCGGCGAAGTCCTATACGGGTCGACTTTCAACTGTCAACGGGTAGAAACACGCACACGCTATGCGCCAGAGGGAACGGCGCAGTAAATCGTGCGTAGCGTCGAATGCAGCGTTATTCGGATTAAGGCTGACCCCACATTGGCTTCTATCTGACCGCAACGGCTAACATAGCAATTCGGTTGCTGTCGCGTTTTATAAGTTGCTTTCGCGTTTGTACAGATTTTGTTCGACTTTTTTTATCCTTTTTTAAAAAATGTAACGATGCATTTTTAGTTTTTATCAAAATCTTTTCGATTCTTTCGATGGTTTTAGATTTGGTCCCACTTGAAAAATTCACCCTATAAATAAATATACGCTTACATACTCACACCCTCGCGCTATTTGTAAAGGTTGAAGCGTTTGGAATACTGAGTTACTCGCGGCAATGGAAGTTAATGTGCGGTCAGCCTAACGTGTTCGAATTGGGTTAATGTATGAAAATTAAAAAAAAATTAAAAGCAATATTTTCCGTTAGTTTGCCGTATGGTTTAACTTTTTTTTGCAATATCGTCGTCGGATTTGTTTTTCGGCTAGTAACGTGTTTTATCCAAAAATTTAACAGCGCAATTATAGTTTTTATCAATATCGGCCCGGGACTACTTTTAGCCTTTTTCTGTATTCCTCGTTGTTTAGAATTTGGCCTACCAAGACAAACTCACAAAAAAATAGGAGGGTGGTCTGGCAAAGGATTGTTCAATCCCCTCCTCCTTTTAGAATGGTCCTCGCTTGGGCTATAACGTAAAACCTGCACATGCATTGACTAAACTCGTCATAAACTCGGAACTCATTGAAGATGCAGTTGACATTACCAACGAATAGGGTGTGACCAACGCACCGTAGTTGTATGTGGTAGGTAGTTGCAGCACGGCCTTCCATGTAATTAAAAAGCTATAAAGGGCATACAAGAAATTCCTAGACGTGGCTGCACCTCGTCGTTACAACGTCCATAAAAACGTTCGATGCGTCCTAATGCACAATGATTAGCAATGTTTGTAAAGGAATGTAAAGCGGAATTAAAAAATATGCAAAGCAGCGTTCTGATTACAGATAAAACTTGCAAGTGGAAAGGTACCTATTTTATATGATGAAAATGGCAAACGAGCATGCAGATTGCAGTCTACCATCCAGCCACCCATGGATATCTGTGACAAAGTTCGAATAAGACGAAGGACTGTTAGATAATCAGTCCTGTTAGTATTAGTTGTTAATAATTGTTGCTTCAGTCAAGTACCTATCTCTACAGATTCTAATAAGTTGTAGAGTTATTGTTTTTAAATAAATTGCATAGCAATGCCAAACTTTTTTCTACTATATTTTTTTGCCTTGTCGAAGCAACAAAACGGAGCACGTTAGTTGCTCGCAAGTGGTCCGCAGAAGGAAGGAAACCAAACTCGAACAGAAGAGTCTCGACATCTTACTCGAATTTCATCGCAGATCAATTATGTTGTGTTGTGACTTCTTTTAAGGAATCCTTGTAAGGATTAAGATGAGACCTCTCGTATACAGTCAGTCGAGATATAACCACATCCTCCCGTCAGTAATAGTTGTAGGAATGGTGGCTTCCCTACACATATGCTCGAAGATCTAGGTATACATAGGATGATATAGAAATGGGAATCACCATTACAGAAATATGGAACTGAACTTCCAATTACACTAGCACAATTCGTATGGCCCCGGTGCGAGGCCTGGCGAGGTGATCCCTCAGGTGCGCCCTCGGTCCCGCCCCCTTGTTTATTGCTTATTAGCGCGCGGCGCGTTTGAACTGCCGCTCTTTGTTCTCGCCGCCGCCTCCCCCAGCGAGTCACGACGCCCGCGCACCAGCTATACTGTAGATGATGAATCTACTCGATTTCGCGAATCGAGTTACGGGTTGATACTAGTTGAGTCGCGCTGAATCGATTATCAAGCCAGCTTTTGCTGGAAATTTGTTTTTAATAATAATTTTGTCATTCAAAATTATTATTAAAAAATTTATATATGACAGCCCGATCTAACACCGCGACTCCGTTCGACTGGTAACCAGGAACGGAAGTTTGATACGCAGACACCCATAAATAAATACAAACAAATTGCAGCTAGTATAGACAGACTGGCTACTACAACTAGCTCTACTTTATTGTAGATTATTAGGAACAGGGAACCCAGGCCTCAGCTCACGCTTTTCTGGGAAGCAGTGTTCTACGCTTTAAATGTATATTACCTACTGAGTTACTGTCAATAAATACATTATTAGGTATTATTGTTTATATTAATATTATTATCGTACTTCAGTTGAACTAAGATAAAAGCTGGCTACAAATCAGCATCAAAATCCAACCAATAGTTGTCTGAATAAACAAAACAAAATTTCTAGAAAATAATGAATTAAGCTTCAATTAAAAGGCTTATCTTATCAATATACGGTCAAAAATTTACTAGAAATAAAAATTGTATGGAGTGCATAAAACAAAAATATTAAAAATCGATTTTGCCTAATCAATCAAATAATTCAGACTTGTCCGCTTTCGCTCAAATCGATTCACAATAAGCACGAGTTGCTAGTGTGCTGCTGCTAGTTGTCACATCTCTAGTGCGGTGCGGTACGTGAATCATAAATTGTTGCCATTTGACGGTGGCCTTTGCACGATATCGATCGAGCAATGATATCTCTAGGAAGGAAGTGCAATGCCATCGTAAATAACGACCATTTTCATATACGATTAGGTATTGCATTTTGCATTACGTGCGCTGGTGTCTGTGGCGCTTTATGGTACGCGCGACGTCTGATGCGAGAACGGAGTGCACGCACGGCTGCATCGAGCAAACGGCGGTCCGTGCGTCCATTGCGGTTAATGGAGCCAGTTCTATGATTATCTACGCAAACCTATATAACATTACATGCAAACATCGTACAAATCAAACCGAAATTCGGTGCGTGATTATACAAAGCATAAATACCACAGCCATAATATTATAAAAATTAATATCTTTTTACACTGTGCTAATACAAAGATACAGGAACTATGCAGGTACCAAAACTCAATTTCTATGTGGTTACCATGTACAGAGTAGGTTGATTTTAAGCTGGTGATCCTAGCATTAACAGGATCCGGCGCGGATGAGTCGAGGCGTAGTCCTCAACTTTTTGGCACAAAGCAACCAACTAGTACTTACATCTAAAAGCAACCTCAACCCAGAGGCCGTCTCAGGCTATCTTCGATGAGTTGCTGCCCTACTGCAGCTAGATACTTATTTACCATAAAACAAGTCTATCCCTGATACTTACTAAAAACTGTAAGCGCAAAGCTGGCAATTAGCACGCTTGCTCGGCTGCTCATTACGTGCGGCCGCTGGCTAGCAATCTATCGACACTGTAATAGGCTACACGGGTGTTGAAAGTTACGTGAATCATAAACCCTGTCTGCTAAGCTATATCAAAGTAATGTTCCACTTAAAATAATGTACCTATACCTATCTAATATTTTAGCTACAGCACACATAAAGGATCCTCAACCCTATGGATATTCAATCAAAACGCATTATTTATGACATTAATTTTTGATACAATAGAGCCGACGATATTCTGGGAAGGTGATCGATATCAGAATGTTCAATAGAAAACGCATTAGGATTCCGTATAGGCAGAGGTGCGTGGGTGAAACATTCCCGGAATAACTTTCTAACAAGAGAATGACAACGTTTGATGGGGGCCGTCTCTCTGTTGCGATACGACCGAGCCTATCATCGTCGAAAACGGCTGCATCACGCAAATTACGGCCGCGATACACATCGCGATAGGACCTACACGAAAATCTACTAACGCGGAAAAAACTCGCCGAACAATATTACCGAGCCATAACTCTGAACAGAGAAAGATGATGCTCATCTCTGGCCTCGAGCGCCTCTCTGCTATGTCACAGATCCGCTGTTAAGGAAACACGACCCTTCTGCTTCTAACTTTGGGTAGGATTTAGTGTGTGTCGCCGAGGAATTGCGATGTTTAGTGAGGCGTAGGCTCAAGTGATGCGGCAGATAGTGGCTGGGCGCGGCGCTCGCTAATGGGTGTGATAAGATCGCGCGACCACGCCTCGACCGCGGCTCGGTGTGCTGCACGATAGTCGCGCGTCGCAGTCGTGTAGTCGTTTGACAATCGCACCAATATGTGATTTGGTTCACACAGTATACTTGCAATCCACCTGCTGTTGACCACTGTCACATGTAGGCGCTGTAGTCGATGGACTCCTCCAGCCAACTTATTAACCGATCATAGCTCCTCGTGTGAAATCATATACAATACAATAAACGCTTACACATTCACACCCCTGCACTAGGATTCCGTGTTGCGGGTGGCGGACACACACAATTAACACACACACCCAAGACAAATATTTATCTGCCAAATAAATATCTGCCCCGGCCGGGGATCGAACCCGGGACCCTCGGATCGTCTGTCAGGGTCAATGACCTACGCGCCACCGAGTCGCCCATTCAATACAAAAACAATTTATTGTACCCCCGGACAGAATATACAAATTAAGAAAATATGTTTCGTGTGTTGTGATGGAAAAACTCTCCGACTGAAACTCAAAACCACTACGACTCTACAAAGGAAATAGAATAACAGGCGGCTGTCAAATCTTTCCCAACATGGGTTCTGCCACTAGCAAAGGTAGACTGAATGCCGTGGACTATCTATTAACATAGATTAATTCAAGGAAGTGATGATAGCCGAGTGGTAAAGACTTCGGCCTCCCACTCGGGGGGTCCGGGGTTCAAATACCAGGCACCTATGACTTTAATAAATTATTTGCGCTTTAAGTAATTGAATATGCTATAATATGCTTTAGGTCAAGGAAAACATCTTGAGGAAATCTGCATGGCTAAGAGTTCTCCATAATGTTCCTCCATAATGTGTCTCCTAATGTAATGTGTCTCCATAAATACTTTTACGACATTAACACCACTTTTTAAGTACAGCTGTACTCACGTTGATTTATCGAGATTACACGACTAGTTTCGGTCCAAAACGTGGACCTTCCTCAAGAGCCACTGAGCAGCGCCAACGACCGTCAAATGAATTAGTTACTTTAGTTGTAAAATTAACACCACTGTTTACAACAGACGGCAACAAAATACATAATTATTCCTTCTTCGTACGCCGATAAAATATTACAGTCGAAAGATAGACTCGTTAAAAAAAATGCAATCCAAGCGTGATGGCTGGCGCAATAAACGCATAGGCGCGCTTTACAGCCGATCGTATCACCGCTTTCTCATACCGTGAGCGGAAACTTTTTGTGCAATTAAAAATAAGCATATTTAATTTACGACTTTACTGCACTTGAGTGCGAGTGCGGAAACGGCATTTTGTTACAATATAACTATACCAGAAGTTCAAATTCATAACTGGTTACAAAACAATGACAATAATTAAATAAGTAGGTACCTACTTACCTAACTTAACTTTTACAAAAATCTTTTACGGTTTCAAGCCCAACCTCAAACGGAGAGCTGAAATGTATACTTCTCGGGTCTTATCACCCGAACATTCAAAAACAGAACACGGCGTTGCCCGCAGCTCTGCCTGCGTAATATTCCAACATCTATCAAAAATCACCGTGCCTTTTCCCAGGATTTCACTCTCCCGTCCATAAACTATCTCGTGAAGAAAAATTACGTCGATCCATTGCTTTGTTGCAACGTGAAAGAAGGACAAAGCAAGCAACCATCAAACATACTATTGCATTTTTTTTATTAATAGTGGTATCTCTTGTAGCCTAGTCAGAAGGGTCTGACAGTTTGTACGCACATGAACTACTGCCACACCTCAGTCTGTGTCGCCTCGCTGATCCACGTCTCTCGTCACGACTTTGTACCCGTGTGATTACTTGAATCGTTAGCAGGTAATTATTGAGCGCGGTTTTTGTTCTGCGTTGTTCGCCGCGTGAAATGTTTAATCATCGGCGTATTTGCATGACGGCTGTATTAATAGCGTTTATGTTATTGTGGAACGCAGGAAACTCCTGCACAAGCAAATTGTTGTTAATTACGTGCTTGGACATAGTTATACCAGTTTATGTTCAAAGCAGTAGGGCCAATCGCTGTCTGCAATCTGTTCACCATATAGATCTATACCTACTATAGTCTGTTTCATTATACTTGTCTAAAAACTTGTCGTACATTTTCAATACAATTTGTCATTTTAATAACTGCAAGACAGTAATATTTTATGTACTAAATAAAAAACTCACTCTAAACCATGTTACGTGAGTGGAACTAGTATTTTTTTTTAAAACGGGTGCCGTTTAACATATTACTTCAAAGAATAGGTAGGTACCTACTACCAAGATGGAACAGACTATACGATCTATTTTGCGGCCTATTAGACTCTACACTAAAACTGCCAGTCTGGTTATATTACCAAGCATAGACATACTTACTTGTTACTTTGTATTGTTTTGTTTGGGTGAAGTAGCAATATTATGCAGAAATTAGAATGAGCTAATCTCAAAGATAAAGCAGGATATATATTTAACGTGAATATCTACATACTAATTAAGTATTGCAGTTGCAGCTTGTATTAAAAACACATTAAGTACACATCATTGCATTCCATAATGAGATCACCGTTTCATCAGCCCGCCAACATTGTTGTTAATGGCTCGATACGATTTACGAACCGTGAAGTGAAATTTAAACTGGCTAATTGTAAAAATGAATGAGGCTGAAGGTATCACATCACAATGTAGTTTTATTAGTAACGTAACGTGCCAATCGGCCGTTGTGACCACTGAACCGGCCATCGGGCCTTCGCAACTATGACCCGCTTGAGCAACCTTTAGAAGTCACGACACGACAACGATTTATTTAACATTGGGCCCGCCCGCGTATATTTAGATTTTCCCAAAGGTCTAGGTTTACTATACAAATGTTCATCCCCAGTAAAACTCATCTATTTTATTGTTCTGAGAGCGAAACCGCACTGATGAATGGTGAAAAACGTGGGGCCTACGGGCCTATAAGTATCCCTCATTACCCAGGGCAGATACTCGGGGAGATCAGTCTCCCGATGAATTTGTTGATGCCCCTGATATTGAAGTAAGGGAGGGAAACCGTTTTATGAGCTTCCTTTCGATATTTGTTTTCTTGTGTAGTATTATATTATTAAAAACACAGCTGTACGTTTTAATTGTCATGTCAGACGTCATCGTTCAAAAATTTAATTTTAAACATTATGTATGTTAGAAATGTATAAAATAATTATATTATTGCTTAACTCTACAGCGCGAAATATGTTTTTTTAATTATTCATTGCACTTTTTACACGAAATATTGAATTAAAATGAATGAATTTAAATTTTCTTTAGGTATACCTAAAATATATTAATCATAAAAAAACGTTACAGATAAATTTAAGCTCAAATTTTTGATCATATCCCTACTCCTAGATGACTCAAACTAACTAAAGATAAACTATCCAGCCCTTTATCCAGCGAAAAGTTGGCGAGAATTAAGCACGTCAAATACAAAATCGAGTCAGGCAGTTTAAGCCCGTTATTTGAATTGCCTGGGCCCTGCGTGGTTTTTTAAAGTTCATAGTAGGCCCGGCCCGCCCGCAGGATCGGTTTGTCGGTAAAGTGAAAGTCGTCGTTGTTTTCTTCGGCGCGCAAACAAAACAGCGAACGTGATTTTAGCGGCCATTTTCGCCCAGGGACTCCTGTGAACATGTTTGAATAGATGCGAATTCTCTGTTAGTCTAACATTAGGTTAGGTCCCACTCGAAGGTGGTCACAGATGCGACGCCGATCTTAAGCAGGTACTGAGATAGTGGCCTCTTACAAAGTACCTACGTGCACACGTGGGTCGTGTAGTAAAAAAGAATTTTTAATATATTTAATTATAAGGTTATAACTATGGTAAAATCCTCAGAGGGGAAACGTCTATTTAGCTATAAAGTAATGAATAATGTGATGGTTTAATTGGAGCTTCCGGCGCACGTCAATAAAATGCCTTTTCATTATGACCGCCCTTTGAAGTATGCGACAACGCGTAATAACATGCCTCCTTGACGTCAATATACGTTTCCTCGGCTCTTTAGGGAGCCATGCGATGTATTTACGCTGAATTTTAAATTAGGGTTGATCACAATAGTTTTGATACTCACTAGTCTAGTATAGTAGTAGTAGTCTAGTTTATAAGCTACAACTTATTTAGTGGCCCACTACAAACCAAATGTTTTTCACTGAGACTATAGCGTACTCTACCTAGTTGCCACAGTGCGGATTGGTGGAGAGGCTAGTAGGTATTGCTACTGGCCATGCTCTCTCTCTCTCTCTCTCTCTCTCTCTCTCTTCAGCCCACTTCAGTTCACTGCTGGACATACGCAGGACATACCGTAGGCACGCAACTGTGCCCGATCTTCGGCTCTTCGCATCCAATTACTACCCGCCGCCTTGCACATATCATGGAGCAGGAGGTTGGTACCACACTACGATTGCCTAGTCGCGGTCCCCACTGTAACCGTGTGGTCATGCATTCAACTGAAACTATTGTCACCGATGGGCATGTGGAGAAGGTACAAACATAAATTAATCAGAACATTATGGAGATTCATGTTTAAGCTAAATACGGACAAACAAAGGCAGTAAAGCGTCGTAGGGTTAAAATTGAAGTAGAGAAGTTAAAGGATGTTAGACACAAACTATGAAAGTCCGGACGTAGTATCTCACGCGGAGGAAGGAGAGATCGCGATGCATTGTGCCTGCGATCCGAGATACGGATGCTGCACTGATTGCGCTCTTGTCTCCCGAGGGCCGCAGATAACGCCTCAACCACTCATTAACAAGGCCTTTTCAATAATAACCCTTATATGTATGTAAATAAGGTGATAATGTGCGAAAAGAAAAGTTTGTTAGTGATTTAAACGGATAAATCAGATGCACCTGCCCGGCCACTGAATCTCTTGATCTCAGCACGCCTGTAGTCGAAGAGGTAGAAGGTATTTTTTGATATGTTATAATATTTGGTATGTTTTGGTATAGAACTAGCATAGCTCCGACCGGTGTAGTAGAGTTAAGCAGCGGTAGATGGGTTGGCAAAATGACATTAGCGTTTCCGTACTGCAGCGGGTACCTATTATTTCTTTATACGCCTTTATCATTAGATGCTTGAGAACTTCCCACATTCCTGTTCGCCGCTGCGGCGTGGAATACCCTCCGAGCTTCAGTTTTCCCTTCAGGGATAAGTAGTAGTTCAGTATAGTTTAGACAATGGTTACCTCGTAGTAATATTGAAGTATTATTCTTTGGTACCCTGTAGTGGGCTGCAGAAATTATACAAAAACCATGAAAACTTGTGGGTGGGGTAGAATATTCGTAGATGTATCTTCGAAACAACGGTTTCTGTCTTTTCTTTTACAGTTCCATAATATCCTTGATTATGTTACTTTATAACTACTATATGTTAACACAGTACACCAATGAAATGAAATGAAAAGAACTTATTTATTTCGTCATAAGGTACAAGCGGCACACTCGATGAATCTCATAAAACAGAAGTAAAATAAGTAATATT
>DWLO01003617.1:0-10778 GCA_018245335.1 Dalla quadristriga | reverse complement strand
GTTTTTACACTTTGCCTTCCTATTACATTTGAAAATTTTATTGATGTATGTCTTGTTGGTTATCCTCAATAAATAAAAATAAATTATCCTTTTTACATAGTGCTTTAATAGTCTGGTAAGGCTGAGCACACACCAACCGACCCGACAAAAGTAAGAATGGAAGTCGCGAGCATTAAATATACATACGACATGTCACGACAATATCATTTTATTGAATTTGAATATGTTTGAAATGCTCCCGATTTCAATTTTTACTTTTGTCGGGTCAGCTCGGGTTGGAAGGTGAGAGCTCAGCCTTACATCATTTTTTACGTTCTCACGTTAGACCAGGTACAAGCTTCGCCAGAGAAGCGGAGTCGTGTCCGAAGTTGAACTCTGAGTGCTTAGACGGTGGGTGCATCGGCAAGCACTCGTTGAATGGCGCGTGCGTCTGGAGGGGAGAGACGCGCGCGTCAGCGATCTGTTGGTGCGATCCTGCCAAGTTTCGAAGCCTAGCCTAGGAAGGAAGGAGGGTAACGTCACCTTCCAGCTGACACAGGTGCTCACCGGAAATTGCTGTTTCAGGCAGTAACTACGTCGGATTGGTCGCGAGGTAACACCGCGGTGTCACCATTGTGGATGAGGTCGGGACGAGAGTACGAGCGGTGCGTCCTGGTCAATTGGATCGGGAGAAATCGTTCTCTGCCAGCAGTAGTAGCGCCTATATTGGCGGAAAACAGCGCTTGGAAGGCGATGGTCTTCTTCTGCGAAACCGTTTTGGTGCAGAAGGAGACTGCTGAGCGGGGTGGGGAGAGAGCCGATCCTCCTCATCGTCCCGATCCGTCTCGTCCACAGTCCTGGACAAAGGGACTTTGGAGTCATCGAGCGGTCAGGTGGGGACTTTTATCATCCGGGAAGACGACATTGTTATAGTCATAGGCTGCCGTGCCTCATAAGGCAAGAAAAGTGTGGGGACTAGGAGTCCCCGGGAAGGGCCCTTTGGACACTGCGCAGGGGAGGCACTGGTGCGTTCTAAATGAGATTCCGGAGTCTCCTTACATGCGCTGTTGGTTATCGAGGGGATTTTAGTGAGTATAAAATCTCACAAACCTTTTGTACAGTTTTAAGGTCTGATATTGGCTGAATAGGAACGAAAGGTCTATCAAAACGGAACCATAAAGTGTATCCGGTGGCCATGTTGTTTTAAAAATTAAAAAGTAGTTCTTTTCCGTTTTGTTGTCGTGAAAATGACGGGCTTTAGTAATAAGGTGAGAAATAAATTACTATTTTTGTGCATATCTTAATAATTTAGCAGTGTATTGAGTGACAAAAGGTGTTTATTTTGTAAGTTAATTATTTCATTACGTACGAATCGCAAGCCATGCCGAAAATGCTTGAATTTTTTCGGTACACGTGCTTGCTTCATACTTTTCTAACACCAAGCGTAAATAAGAGCAGAAAATGTGACGGTAATTGTTTATTACACTAAATGGGAGATTAACGGACTAAAGTGAATTTCATAATAACGTACTTGTGATTCAACTTAAATTTTCATTATGGTTATAGGTTAGCTTGTGAACACTGTCAGTATTACCGTTGCCGTCCCAATTAATAACATTGTTCTTTGTGTTTGCAGGCCATTGTCATCGATGGCCGTGGCCATCTGCTGGGTCGCCTGTCTGCGATTATCGCCAAGGTTCTGCTAGAAGGAAATAAAGTTGTTGTTGTAAGATGCGAGCAGCTCAACATTTCCGGAAACTTCTTCAGGTGAGAATGGGTTCTAACATGTTTTTTACACACAGCAGTGTACCTTATTGTAACTTCAATAAACTGTTATTCAACATTGGCCTTAGCCTGAGAAGTAAAGAAATATTAGCCATGGGTGTCGTTATGTTGGCCAACACACTCTTCACACGCCCTTGAGAACGTTGTGGAGGATCCTCAGAAATGCTGGTTTCATCATGTCATTTTTCTTCACTGTTAAAGGTGATATTCATCTATCTAAGACGCTTCTCAATTAAAATTCACATGGTGCCTGCCCTAGTTTCCTGAATGGCCAAGCAGGAGGCCAAAACATAACTACACATAATTATTTAATTATGATATTGGGTAAAGAGTAGATTTATACTGGAATGTTAGGAACATCAATTAATTTTATTATTAGATTGTTTGGTTAAATAATGTAGGTCTAACCCTAAATGCAGTGCTTTTCAAAGTAAGAATAATGGACTAATATGATGTTTTCTTTTGGGTAATTTGCGTCTGAACAAGTTTATGTTGTAAAACAGAAATGTCTGATTTTATATTGTTTATCTGTTTAGAAATGTCACTAATTATAAAAATTATATTTATCCTAATGCTTTTCAGGAACAAGTTGAAGTTCATGTCATTCTTGCGTAAGAGGTGCAATGTTAACCCTGCCCGTGGCCCATTCCACTTTAGAGCTCCATCTAAGGTTCTGTGGAAGACTGTCAGAGGTATGAGTAGTGATATGTATTAATTTAACAACAAAAGAATACACCCTTTTTTAAATAATAGCATTTCACTAGCAATTCTATAGATGTAGAGAATTACAACTAAAATTGTGTGCTCTATGCTACTATTTTCAATTGCTAGAGAAATTATAATTGTTACATAAAATTTATAATGGGAAATGGAATTTTCAAACAAAATTGTCATCTCTTATTGTCCATCGTGCTTCATCATCACTGTTACTTGACTGGACTTAGTGCTTCTTTTACAAATCTTAAAATAAAGTCCAAACAAGCTCGGGATTTATTAGAGTAAAGAGTTTAATGTTTGTTAATTAAAGGGTATTGTGAATAAAAAGCTGCTCATGATTAGTTCATAACCTACATTATTTGACAAATTGTGATAATTGAATTACTATGAAGTTAATTTTAAACGTACACTACTAACTCAATATTTAAAGCCAAATGTGACTTATAACTTTTGTATCAGGCATGATCCCACACAAAACTGAGCGGGGAAAGGATGCTCTGAGAAGACTGCGCGCTTACGATGGGTGCCCTCCTCCCTACGACATCCGTCGCCGTGTCGTGGTCCCTGCTGCCCTTCGCGTCTTCTGCCTGAGACCTGGCCGCAAGGTACATTGTTGTTTTTCTTATAATTAAGTCTTATCTTAATTAAAGTCAATAGTGAAACAGAAGCTTTTGTTTTTTAATGTGGTGAGTGGTGCTGTAATGTAATGGCAAACAGCAATGCAGTCCCACCTTCCACTACCACCCACGGATATCTGTGCAGCAGTTGTGTTAGTTTGGAATCAAAATCTATTTTTGTTGACTAAATCTTAAATGATGTTCAGCAGATAATGCTGTACTACACCATCTTATACGATTGTGATGAGATGTACAACACTGTAATAGTTTATAGTAGAAAAATGCCCATATTTGGGGTTTGCATTTTTACATGATGTTATTAAGGGTAATTTGCGACTGAATACACTAATGTTGAAGTTTATTTTGAATCTGAGCAAACACAACATCCTGAGAATGTTTCAGTTTTTATTGCAAGGTTTGATCCTCACCTTTTTTTTTGCAGTACTGTCATGTTGGCCGTCTATCCCATGAAGTGGGTTGGAAATACCGTGATGTTGTCCGCAAACTTGAGGACAAGAGGAAATTCAAGGCCATCCACAGAGTCGCCTATGAAAGGAAACTCCAGGTACTGGTTTGACAACACATTGACTTGCATACTAGCTGAAGTTTTAAATGATGATCAACTTTCTTACCTACATTATTTGATGTGTTATGAAAATAAACTTAAACTGAAGTTAATTGTATAACGTTTTTGTAGCATCTGGAAAGTATAAGTGTTTACAATTTATTTTTTGCATTTGCAGAGCATCACTAAGGACGCCGATGAGAAGGTGGCAAAAACGACGGCACCCTTCAACGCCGTCATCCAATCCTACGGATATAATTAGGATTAAGAGAATTTAAAAAATAAACCTCTGGTTGACCAAAAACGAGTTTTATTTATTTATCATCTAGTAGAAAGATCAAATTGCACAGAATGAATTGGTCATTCAAATAGGACCCACGTGCTGTGTAAAACATAAGGACCTGTAAGGCCTCGCACCACTAATACCTGTACCACCTATGGTTCTCCATGACGGGGTCCCATTCATTCATTCATAAGTCCATTTGATTTCGTACATAAAAAGTGCGGTCGTATCGTCAGGCCACGTTTTCGACAACAGCTAATGGCGAGGCGACAGTGGGACGATTAATTAAACAAAAAGAAGAAATCATTTGATTTGCTAACGTCAAGGATTTTGTACTTCAGTGCCCTTGTATTTAAAGTTAATTTCGCTTTTGACGTGTCAAAAATACTAAAATCCATTATGCTAGTCTTAAGAGCCAATAAATGTCGATGAATTTAAATTATTTTTGTTTTATTGACAATAATCAATAGTTAAATGCAGTCGAACAGCATTGATCTACAGGCGACGGCCGCCGACATCACCTCGACTTCACTGGACTCCATCGTCAAGGATTTTGTACTTTAGTACCTACCCCTGTAGAGTTATAAACAGTTACAACAATACATCAATTCACTTCAATATTATACCAACAACTATTTAAACTCTTTTCTCGCACATCGTTGCCGATTGACAGTGGAAGAAAATGGTAAGAATACAGACCAGTTCCATCGAAGATGCGGGAAGAGAAACATGAAATTCTGCCATACAATATTCATTTCTCATAACGCCACATCTCGCCGGTGGAAAATTACTTTGTACCACCTAGAGCTTAGGTGCCCAGCGGTCCTCCATCTTTGAGCTCTCTGATTATCTAATCTATGCTAGCTATGACGCTGACTAGGGAATGAATTTGGGTATCAATCCGTGATTTTCCAGTTTGCCCTATCTGTGATGCTTCGGGTTGGCACCCTTTATTATTATTTGAAAATCAGGGCATGTTACCAGCAGCGTTCCAGCGGTTATTCACCAACGCCGAGAACATGATGACGTTGCCGCATGACAGGCATCCGAGCGCCAAGATTGTTAGTAATTCAGCGCTACCGCTAGAAATCGGCCCGAGATTGTGCATAGATTATTTATTGTCAATCAATCAACGTCACGTCGTTTCAAATTCGGTCAAAATAATCTCGGTCATTGGTGACGGTTTTGGTGACCGTCACCGAGAATGAGATGACGGCGCTGAAGTAACGTACATACCGGTACGATATATGTATTTCATTCATGCCGGTACCATGGACTAATTAATATTCCGGTACCTAAACACAATAACATTACTGCCATACGGTTTGTCCACTAAACGGCCGCTATCCCAGCGCCGTCATCGTGGCCGCTGAGTACCTAGTAGATCGGCGTTACTGTCAGAAATTACTACGTAGGCACAGACTTTTTACTGGTCCGTGTACGTAGGTATATATTACTGTCTTCACAGTCGAAAAAGCTCAAAGTAGCTATGTGTAACTATAGCAAAAGGCTGAAAACATATGTGACTGACGTCATAGAAATTCAATTTATAGTCTCATCTATTGCTCCAGTGAGTTAGATCTGATAATTATTTCGCGCGTGGAGACAAATTTTCTTATGCAGCTGTGGCCGACGATAACACGCAGTATTCGTGGGTCCCTAGCGGTTTTGATACATGCGAAAATACAGCTAGCAAAATTGTATTTGAAAGTTTGCAAATCATCGTAATTTTTCAATTTGGTAGGCCTCATCCTACAAGGAATAGCGAAACCTTTTAATGGAGTCTCAGGAGACGACTTTGATAAAAATGAAAACTGCATGATTAGCCGGTAAAGCCCTAGCTTACATATTTGTAAACTCAATTTAAAAAAAAAAGTTATGAAGCAGTTTATTGTTTTAATTTATTTAATCAAAATATACCCTGAGACTCATTAAAGATTTTCGCTATTCCATACAGTTTCGGATTAGGCCAACTTCAAAAATTCACCATGTATGTATATTTGAATGGAATGGTGTATGAAAAACTTGCCAATTTTATTATATCTGTTAACAATACACACTTATGCGATGAATGTAGCAAAAGGGGTTCGATTCAGGCAAAGCTCGCTGTTAACTTCATATGTTTTCCCATAAAAGGATCAAGGTAGTTCAGTCGGAGTACAGTACGTCCTTGCGGAAGATATCGAAAATTGAATGCGTTCTAGCGCTAAATAGAAGTCCAATACAACAGGGTACGATTCAGTATAAAAGGAGCATCCAGCGCTGTTAGGGACCAGTACAACTACAACTTCCAACGGAGATACTACTACACACAGCGAAGAAAACTACTTACATCAAGAGAACAGTGATAATGCATAACTGGCGTTTGCTAATACTTCTAATACTCAGTCTGCTTCACCCGATTTTGTCTGAACATAGCTCCATTGATGGCAGGCAGTGTTGCAGTCACTTTCGAAGGCAGGCAGTGTTGCAGTCACATACTTCGAATACAGAAGAAGGGGAGAATCTGCTTGAAAAGTATCAAATTAGCGAACCGACTCCAGAAAATCTACGCTTGAATAACAACAGAGAAATTCGTCGCAGTAATCATCCTGATGTAAGAGGTGTTAAGTTAGCCCCCGCAAGCTTCTCCACTGAAGGAAGTTTAAAAGGGCGTACATTATTATCAGACGATCGTAGACGGAACATTAAAACTAGGCATTCTATTCGTGAACATGATCATAATGCCCGTAGCGTGGTTACGCCTTTGTATGCCCGACAGTCTCGTGAAGACAGAACTCGCGAGATTAGAGAAAATTTTGGATTTCGGTTGGATTTCTGTCTGGAAACGAGGCAAGACCGCAAGTTAACGCGTCAAAATCACCTAAACACTCGAGAAACGGTTTCTGTTACTAAAGAAAACCGCCAACCAGATTTAAGACAAATCAGTGGTAGACATATCACTCTTAGTAGAGATAGTTCACTTAAATCTTCAAAACGTGACCTTCACCAAAATGAAGCTCAGAGGATCAGATATACAAGTATAAGAAACGAGGAAAACGATATTAAAAATAAAGAAAGGAATGTAAGGTACAATCGCAATACTGAAGTGCTACCCGAAAGGACTATACACCGATCAACCGTAAGAAGGGATCTTGTACACAGAAACATACGAGCTAAGGATGAACGCATAAATATTAAAAAAGACGAAAGGTACGCACGAGAAAACGATCGCGTGACAACTTTTCCCTTAGACCGTATAGAACGCCAACAGGATGCAGGAAGAGTTACAACCATTCAAATTACTCGTGAAGAACGAAGCACCCATGCAACCATTAAACACATTACACGAAGGTTTGAAGAAAGAAACAAAAATATACGAGATTGGTTCAAAGATATCAGGAGCAACAAAAGTCATGAGAGAACTATTTTTGGTGATCATGACAAACGCGAATCTGGCACAAGGAGGGTTACGGATGCACGTATAGTTCGCAATCGTGTAGAACAAAACACAGCAGCAGATGAACGCATCTATAGGAGGAATCAAGAAATATATTCGAGAGATTACACTCGCTATACTATGAAAAGTGAAGTACGCCAACAAGATGCAAGAAGAAATACAGATAGATTGATTGCCCCCAACCATGAAGAACGAAGCATAAGTGTAAGCAATGGATGCAACAATATCAAGAATAACGATGCGAGTTCAAGATGCGCTATTCACGAGAGATCTGTTTCCACTCAACGTGATGTACACCAATCAGACCTGAGGAGGGTTAATCAAGTAGATCGAAATATGCTTGCAAGAGATGAGCGCACCGACATCAGGAATCACGAAATATATTCAAGAAATACTACTCGCAAAATATCGCGGAATGTAGACCAACAATATGCTAGCATAAGTACAGACAGATATTTCAGTCGTAGCGCATATGTAAGAGATGAGCGCAACGTTATTAGGAGAAACGAAAGTCATGAGAATACTGTCTCAGCGGAACTTGTAGTACGTCAGTTTGACACAAGAAGGGTTGCGGATGGATACGATGCTCGCAATCGTGTTAAACAAATTTATCAAGCTAGGGAAGACCACATCAATATTAGAAATCACCGGAGGTTCTCAAAAGATAGCACCAGTAAAACCAATTTGGCAACAGAGCGCAATGTACACCACCAAAATGCCAATACAATTACGAATAAACATATTACTAATGAAGAGCGAAACACAAATTTAGGAGATGAACGCAGCAATATCAGGACCAACAAACTTCATACGAAACCTGTATCGTATGAACGTTTTGTACGCCACTCTAGTGCAAGAAGAGCTACGGATACAGACGATGTACGCCGCGGAAGATCTCTGTCTTTGGAAGGTAACATACGCCTACAAGACACGAGAAGAATTCAGGATTCTATCTTTGACCGGGGCCTTGATCAACGAAACACAAATATAAAAGATGGGCGTAACGATATCAGACATAACGAAAGACATTTTAGGGGCATTGTGACCGAAAGATCTGTTAGTGCCGATCGTAACGCACAACAATCAGACGCAAGGATTGGTAACAATATAGACAGTGCTCGCAATCGTGAAGCTCGAGACACTCGTACAAGAGAAGAGCGCATAGTAATCAGAAATCATAACAACGAAATATATTCAAGAGACTATATTCATGAGGCAGACATGCCCGCCAAATATGACCTACGCCAATTAGACACCGGGAGGGTTACAACTATACAAGGCAATCGTTTAAAAGGAAACAAAAATGAAAAGGATGCGCGCAGCGACATTGGAAATCACGTCTATAATTTAAAAGCTGGTGAAAAGATTTTGTCTTTAGAACGTGACGTACTTCCCAAAGGAGCGAGAGTTTCAGTCAGAGATACCACCCGGAGTCGTGAGGAGCATAACAGATATGCAAGGGAGGGGTACTCAGATATCAGGAACATTGAAAGAGTTTCCAGAGACAATATTCGGGAAAGAGCTGTTTCTGCTGAACGCAACCTTGACGAACCAGATACGAGGAGGGTTTTAGAGGCACGTGGTGCTTACAATCGTGAAGAGCAAAACACACGGGCACGAGATGCACTCAAGAGTAGAAATTATGAAAGGTATGCAGGAGATGATACTCGCGAAAGGACATTGTCGTTAGAACGTGGCGTACACGAACAAGATGGGAGGAGGATTAAGGATAGGTACATTGCTCATAGCCGCGACGAACGAAAACCACATACAATTAATGCGCACCTTAATACCAGGGGCGATGAAATGTATTCAAGAGACAACATACGGCACAGGGCTGTGTCTGTCGAACGTGATATACAAAAAATAAATTCGAGGAGGTTATCGGATTTATACGCTCGCAATTGTCTATATCGAAACTCACAAGACAGGAAACATGAGTACAACATTGAGAAAAGGTATTTAAGAAATAACACTCGCTCTTTATCTTTGTTACTTAACATACGTCTACAAGATTCGAGTCGCAGCCGGAATCGTAATGAAAGAAACACAAATGAGCGCAACGACATCAGAATTAATGAAAGTTATGAGACCAGTATTTCCACCGAAGTTGACGTACGTGAGCTTAAAGGTAATAAGGAGCGCTCCTTGGGAAGAAATATTCCCAAGATATTCGACAGATATTCTAAAGAAGCTACTCGTGAAACAGCAGTGTCGTTGCAACGTTATAGACGTCAAGATCTTGCAAGAAGGGTTACGGATAGCTCCAACGCTCGCACTCGTGAAGAAGGAAACTCGATTTTAAGGACAGAACGCAATTATGGAAGATATTTGACACGCGAAATGCGCAATAAAGCCGTTTTAATCGGACTGACTACAAATTTGGATACACGCGACATGCACAGAGATGAACAGTTATTGATGTGGGCGGATTCAAGGAAAAGCCAACAAGGTTTTAGATTCACTGCTCACGAAATAGCTTCTGTTTTAGACAAACGCAGTACACTGGATATAAATACTGACTACTCGCAACGAAAGCCTGAATTCGCCAAAACCATTATGCCTATGATTCGTACCAATAAGCCTTTCGTTTCTGCGGCAAAATCCTCTGATGATCAGTCACCTATGTTGTATTGTCAATATATACTCTATGCGTTGCAAGGAATATACATATTTAGTATCTTCATGCAAGGAAAGACTAAGACTAGGTAAGATTTAGGTTAAGAGTTAAGAGCCGTAAGAATAAAAATTTAAAATTACCTAGGTACCTAGTAGGTACCTACGGGTAAGAGTTTTTTTATGGTTTCACACACCGATCCCGGAGACGTTAAATGGATGCTGAGATGTTTTTTCTGTTTACAGTTCTATGGCGTGGCTCACCACCTCTCGGCTTTTGAATGTGGACTAAACGACAAATCGGCGAAAATGGACAGTATAAACAATGACTTTAACTTTTTAACTGTATGTAGTGTAGTCTAAGCTAAATATAGTAGTATTATTATTGTTAAAATTTATTTATAAATGTCTATCTGTATGTTTACCTACTTAACTTAATAAAATTAATTGTTCTCAAATAAAAAATGTGTTTAAATTTTTTATTAGACTAGAATGCGAAATAAGGACAGACGCATAAATACTAGTTTAACACAATTTTGCTAACAGTAACGCAAAAAAAAGTTAAAAAACAAACTACAAAAAGTCATTATAAAAAAACTAAAAGGTAGAAAACCATTTATTTTAAGCCAGCTAAGAGAAAAGATATGAAAAATTATGAAACAGGAAAATTATCTTCACCTAGAATCTTTAAGATTTGACAGTCAAGTTTTAATGAAAACTAACAATAATAACAATTTATTTGATCTCAAATCAACACATGATGTTAAGTACCGCCGT
>DWLO01003616.1:0-10779 GCA_018245335.1 Dalla quadristriga | reverse complement strand
GGAGCCGCACTTTGTGCTGGAAAAATTGCACGCGAACAAAACTCTTAGTACGTTTTAATGCATGCAAGTTACTGTCGTATATAGTTCTAGAATTCCAAAAGAACAATGAGTTATTTTGATCAGGTTACAACCCTGAATGTCTGGCGCCGTATCTATTATTATACTCTTTAAAGCACCATAAAAAACAGTTTTACAAAAAAAGCTTACCTTATAGCGATTTTTTATAGACAACCTTAAGGTGAGGAGTTGTCGAAAACAGTCGTAATAAGGCTGGATGCACAGGAAAGGAGTAATTTTAGATCGAATAATAGTGAATCAAAAATAAATAATATATTCTACTATTAGTACTATACTACAATCTACACTACCAATATAATCTTAAATACCTAAAATCACTGTCTCGTCGTTATCTTCGAAGTTTTTTTTATTGCGTTTTTGCATTCAAGATTATATCAACGACTGCATATCCCGTCTGGTCGCGACCTGTCTGCGGAGCGAAGGGTACCGGGGTTGATTCCCGACCTGGACTAGTGTCTAATTTCCTCCGTAACTACCGCGCAACGAATGCTTGGACAGTGTATTAAAACGCATTGGGTGATCAGCACAGACAGACTTTACTTGAATGTAAACTTCAATAACAGTTACAGTTAGTTACAGGCGGCATCACTTAAATAATTTCTACCACAGATAAGTTATTACAGATAATTAAAATATTTAAACAGACAGAAATGTGTTCAAGCGTTTTTAAATCGCTTAACTCATTTATGGTCACTCGGTCGCAAACCTGACGCGTTATCAGCCCCACAGCTACCTAAATACATAAAACCGGGTCGGCCTTTATACCTTTTTCGCCGCGCGTCGGGGCGTGTGTTGACATTTAAAATGCCTACATTTATTACGTTCTCTCTTATCCCATAGGATCGTTTCTGTACCAAAACAACAATAGCCCCGAGTGCTCCTAAACCGCGCTGAAAGCTCGTTGATGTACAATGACGCGAGACATGTTGAAAAGATGTTTGAATTACGACCTGTCTATCCGTCTCAACATTAAATGGGTACGTTTCAGAGAAACATCTAAGATTTGTTATTTATCCCGTCTCAAACAAAAGGTAGCGCACCACGGGATACGTATTATGTTCGTGTCTGTGTTTTTATTCAAATAGAGGTGTACAAAACGAAATATTGACGACCTGTTTCACGATCGACAAGTAAATCTTGCTTGATAGTTTAGTTGGCGTTGGATTTTGTCGCAATATTTAACGTTTTCAAGGGTGGCTAAGCGATTATAAAACGTCTTTAAAAAAGTACCTGCCAGTTTGAAACACAATACAAACATACAAATATAAATGACGAACATGTTAACCCTGAGTAGCAAAGTGGTCAGCTTCAAACAGAGCTAATACTTGAATTGGACTATAATAGTCGAAAACATATTTCTCCCTTAGCGTGACAATGTATTGTTCGTCGCGTCAGCCGATCGCGACGTAGCATTGGACTCGGTAAGCAGAAAATCAAAGCGCGTGGAAAATTAACTACTCTCAAGTTTCAGCAACAAATGTCGTACAAACATTCTTTGTTGGCTAACAATGTAGTCTGCGAGCGTGGGAATTTACACAACACAGACTGTTTGGGGAAATGTCGAACATGTTCTATTTCCTACTAATGTATATTTGTAACTAAATCACTCGAATACTACTAAACTATTTTTTTTATAATTGTATGCATTAATGTTGAAACTAACTGACCCAGATACAAGCTTCAATAAAAATCAGTGTTACCGTACCTAGTAATGTAACGAAGCTGAGTACAGACTTATTTGTTGAGTGGTCACTGGAACATGGAATAACATTAAAATTCCACAACTCTATTGTTTAGTCTATGTATGTTCATTATGTGTTAGTGTATGTCCGAATTATTATTATTATTTATTCATTTTTAGTGTGCTTAAATCTGGTTTTACAAAGTTCGGATTTAATGCCTGTTGGAATTATCTACCTGTCAATCCACCATGGTGAGAAATTGTGGCAGGTGGCAGCAATTTCAACATTATAGTATAAAATGCTACATACATACATACATACATACGTATATACATACATAAATACATTTCATCTTATGGCTGTAAGACAACTGTGTGGGAATCGTAAGAATATCGTAGAAAGCGCAAAATATCTGTACACTATATTTAGCAGTGATAGACATCCAGTACTTATACTTGTGAAATGTCTGCTGTTATCCGCTGTACCTTTACACTGCTTTGTCCTACTTTGCAGAGAGTGATGGATAAAGGCTTCATTTAGTTAACAAAGCCGCTTTGCGTGAAGCAAACTAGATTCCCCGAGCTCTGAAACTGCAGCTGTAGCCAAATTTAGTTAGAATCTGATTTTGTTCTAGCGATATTTGACGCTGTCAACATCTCATAAACTGCACGAGGGGTGTTTCACGAAGACATTAAAGGAAATTTGATGAAACATAAAACTCTTTCATGACTTTACGCTTGTTTCCGTTCGTCGCGTTCGTCGTATTTCGTGTCCTATGAGCACTAAATTGAAGTTTCTCAAGGCCTACTACGTGTGCCTGCAATAGAGACAAGCGCTATATCCGATGAATATTTATGAGCGCCCAGTATCCGACGGTCGTTCATTACCAAACGTCCCGCTATCGGACGTATCTATTTCACGGTAAACGTGCGTCCGTCAGTATGCTACGTCGTAAATACATTATTTAATCTTTGTTGTCCTATGAAATTTCTAAATTAATTAGACGCAATGACCTGAAGACGCTGGGTAGCATAATGAATTTGTGTGTATTTTCCAGATAAAGTACCTAGTTTCCTCACGCGTAAGTCAGCTAATACATACAACTACTACTCTTTAATTTTTATGACAACTGATGCGCAGATATACAGAAAAATACACGCATAAATATATTTTTTTCAATTATTCTCAGATGCATTTCTACAATGGGCGGCCCTAATGCCTAGTGGCATTCTCTACCAGTCAATCCTTGGCGATGAGAAGTTGTATAATGTTTATAAAAAAAATGCATGATAGTAAACATAATATATGTCGATCACATATACGCGTCCAGCTATCGGACAGTTCCATTACACGGGTCACCGTGTCACGCGCGCAGATATCAGTCACGCGTCCTGTATATAGCTAGACGCCTCCTCCGCTTTATGGTATCCTGGTACCTATCGATTGATTGAGGGTTTTTGTCTTAGTATACTTTAGAGATAGCGCTATAAAGCGTCCAACATGCAATTAATCCCCGCCTAGTATACACCGACCAGTACCGGGCGTCCAGCTATCGGACAAATTCATTACACGGTAACCGCGCGCGGTTATCAAGCACGGGGCCTTTCTGTAGCTCAACGACTTCTCTGCTTTATGATGTCCTTGTACCTATCGATTGATTGAGCGTTTTTTGTGCTCAGTATCTTACTGTAGGGATAGCGCTATAAAGCGTCCAACATGCAATTAATCCCCGCCTAGTATACACCGACCATTACCGGGCGTCCAGCTATCGGACAAATTCATTACACGGTGACCGCGCGCGGTTATCAAGCACGGGGCCTTTCTGTAGCTCAACGCCTTCTCTGCTTTATGATGTTCTTGTACCTATCGATTGATTGAGCGTTGTTTGTGCTCAGTGTCTTACTGTAGGGATGGCGCTATAAAGCGTCCAACATGCAATTAGTCTCCGTCTAGTATCTGCCGACCATTACTGCGGGTCCAGCTATCTGACAGTTCCATTACACGGTGACCGCGCGCGGTCATCAGTCACACGTCCATTATGTAGCTCGACGCTTTCCTCGCCCTGCGGTGTCTGGATTGATTCATCAATATTCGTTCTGAATTGAATAACACATAAAAACCTTACTTTGCTTGTGAGATACAAGTAACATTATTTTAAAGTTATATAAGTTTGATATTTCCGAGATAAAAGATAGTTACGAAACATAAATTAAAGAATATTTTGGTATTACTAAACGCGTTCCATGGTAATCAAAAACCCACATCATTGCTAAATGTATATCCACTCGGGGGTATAAACAATCGAGATTGAAGTGTCGATAGCCATCACATGAAAATATAATAAGCGTTTATTGGCTGCTGACGACCGTGTAACATTTAAAGTATGTAATTTACAAGGGAATACTATAGGAACATAGGATGTAATATCAGTGCGTAATGATGCTCCCTGTAATTGTAACCCAAACAAATGGAAATAGAGGGTACAACATAATATATTACCACACTGAACAAGGTGGAATAACGAGGTTAGTTCGTTAGGTATCGGTGTGGGAAGGAATGAAAAGGAAACGGGGGCGTAGCGACACGCGCTTAGTGTTTCTGGGTCGAAAAAGTGGAGCTTAATGACGAATTACATGTTATCGCATTGAGGTGCTCCGAGCTACGAGTTAGTCTACGGAGCGTAGCACTTGTAGCATTCAAACACATTTTATGACTGGATTAAAAATTAGATATGTTAGAACGTTATGTCGCAGCATAAATATGTATTTGAAGGCATATAAAATTTTATGAAACTTGAGATCCTACAGTCAAGAAACATAAACCTAAGAATGAAGTTCATTTAAACTAACATGATAAACTCAAAATCTACTAGACTGATTTTTAAAAATTCTTTCAACTACAGAAAGTTAAACTATCAGCGAGTAACGTGGGCTGTATTTTATTTTCAATAATTGATAAAATTAACGAAATATGTTAATAGAAAATCGACAGAATTTCCTAGGTAGCCTTTACTGTAACAGGCAAGAGGCGCACAGAAGCACAGATTCCATCTCCGGTGACGAACACGGCGGGTAGAGGTGCAATTAGCGAACTAGACAATGAGGCTTCTACACCGGTCACGTGCAGTAATGACGGCGAGCGGCCATTTCCGGCCGGAACACCCGCTGCAATTTATTGAGAGGAAATGCATCGCCAAGTTTGATTATACTTCCTAACTTGTGTATTTTGTTGTATATGATTCACTTTATTTGTGTCCGGCCCGACACCCGCAACCCTAGGAATCCTAGTTCAGAGGCTTGAGTGTGTAAGTAAGCGTTTATTTATTAGGAATCCTAGTGCAGAGGCCTGAGTGAGTAAGCGTTTATTTATTTATTTCTTTATTTGTCAAGATGAAACATTAACCACCTAACTTATAAAAAATCATTTATCTTAGTATTTATTTAACTTATAAATGTTTTGTATTCCCTAACTTTTTTTCACTTATAAATACTACTCAGGATGTCATTAGTTAAACGAAAAAGATTTGTAGTATCGCAACACTGAATGAAAGACTGAGAGAATTAGTGAAAGCGTCACTTTAATCATCTGTAATGATGAACCCAAATACGTTAAGTGTCAATGTCAATTGAAACTTTTTTTTTACAGTGAACAAACATTTGACAGCATGGCATCATGTGAAGACAGCTATTACATCGCCGCCATTTTGTTAGTTACAATGCGCTAAACCTCCCTGTGGTGTTTAATATGACAGCTATTTACGCAGTGCCAAAAGATTTTATGAGTAAGGTTTCTTAATTAATCCAAATTCATCACTTAAATTTAATTAACGTTTATAATTAAGTCCGTTAATTCTTGAGTAAAGAAATTTTCCGTTCTCTCGATTGACGGCAGTTTCCACTATAACGCAGCGCTATAAAGGCACCACCAGGGCCTGTTAAGTTAGGACTTGCGGCTCATTCAGTTCACATTTAGCAGCACAAATAGCCGGCAGTAGTTTGCCTAACGTTGTTGGCGTAACATTGACTCCATTTCCCCGCGCTAAGCGCAGCGAAATACAATTTCCGGAGAGATTGCCTTCGCTTACTGTTAATTGGTACAGCGGGTACTCGGGCGCTAGAGTTCTGAGAACACATGATGCATGTGCACTCGTGTACCTTCGATGACACGCCGGTACCTATTAACTATAGAACACAAATCTATTAACGGCTATTAGTACAGATATGTTTGAAACACTTAGAAATGAATGAATGCAACTGAAAAATTCAAACAAACACGGTATAAAAGTATTGCGAAGGAACTCCCCGTACTGAATTCAAATGATGAAATTCGCTGTTATCACCTTCGCCTTCAGCCTCTACTTTACTTGTCACTTCATACAGGAACTGACAAATTGTGGGGACATTTTGTGGCCCTAATTTATTGGAACTAACTGACGTTTACTTTTAAATTGACATTTTCTTTTAAATTGATCGACGACAGTGACACCGTCAGCTGTCAGTCAACTAGCCACAGAAGTTCAAGGGCCTATACCTCGTCTAGGAGCGATTTTTACCGAATTACACCCCTGAGCTAGCGGCGCATCGCTTGGTCGGGACTCGCACGGTCGGGTTTGCATCGAAAAATAAAACAAGCTCGCGCGTACGTGACTGTTTTACGGGACGGCGGGGATTTTCAGAGCGAGCGTGAATGAACAATATATTTGTACACAAAATTGTAATTTTGTTTTCGAATACCCGAAAACATGGCGAGAGGCTTAACAACTTATAAAACATGTTCGTTACTACCAGTCTTACTGCCAGTAGCACGGGATTTTTTTTGCAATCAACTGTAGGGCACGGGTCTCTCCTGGAGCCTACACGGGCCTGGAGCGTACCCCAAGTTGTGGGAGGGGTTAGTGGCCAACCCTTATTTCACATATTAACCACTACCTATCACCGGCTCCCCGCGAGGGTCTCCTTTCAGGGTGTGAAGGGTTAGGCTATAGTCCACCAAGCTAGCCAAGTGCGGATTCGTAGACTTCACACGCCTTTGTAAACATTAAAGAGAACTCTCAGGAATGAGTTTTATCACGATGTTTTATTTCACCGAAAACAGATGCTATTCAATTATCTAAAGCGCACGTAACTAACTAAAGTCATAGGTAAGAGTAAGAAGCCAGTAAGAGGCCGAAGTCTTTAAGCACTAAACTATCATCGCATTCACATATTACTAGAAACATGATGACACTGGTTTAAATCATTAAATTTAAGGCTAGGTGCACTTGGCTCCCCCGTTGTCCCCCGTAAGTCGCAGTTTTTAACAGCCCTTTACAAAATACTACTGGTTCTGAATGTAACGATCAAAACTTCAGATCGAGGCACAATTAACTTGCAAATTTCGAGGACCCAGTGCGGGCGGCTGAAGCTAAATAAAAGCTTGTCAAAATATGAATGATGTTTCGGAGAACTTCTGTTCGCCCAATCAAAAGGTTCGCCCGACCCATCCCGTAGCGGAAGCTCGATAAACAAATTTCGACGAAGATTGCAAGACTTGCCGAAAGTATTTTGAACACGTCTTGTTGTAAAATAAACCTAAAACATTGCGCTGTAAGGAGCAATACACTTATTTCACTGCAAACCTTTTGAGATAAACAAAGACATTCAGCCGGGATCTCGGTAAATATTTATAGTGTTGACAATTTCGAAATATTTTCGTCAATAGAAATCAAATATCCACGTTGAGACTGTATTTGTTTATTCAAGCTAATTGTACTCTTAATTTTAGAAGTATTTTCCAATAGGGATAACAGTAATATACATGCCTTAAAAACAGTTAGAACAAATTGTGTGAACTTAGGGAGGGTTGTTTCACCTCGACTTCACGCACGTGTAAACGTTAAAAATGGCGCTAACTATCGTCAAACCAGAAAAACAGTAACACTGGTTAGCGTCATTTTATACTCAAACAGTAACCAAAAAGCATTAGGAAAATAGAAAATATAGTTGCTTAACACTGTCAGATGTCAGAACTGACAATCGGTTTTATGCAATGAAACAACACTGTATTTAACGAACGTTAATCATCTAAAGTAATCGTTATTATTTAACGTACGTATGTTACTTTAATCAACCGCTTAAAACAATCCGCCCTTAGTCGCAAAAAAAAAATATTTCGTTTTGTCACCCAAACATACCGCCCACCTGGAAACGTACTAAAGAGTACCTATTCGTCTTCAAAGTATAGAAACCTCAAAACATTCCCCCACTTCCGACGGGTGAAAAGAAACTAAGTGTAATTTTTCCATTAATTTCATAATTTAATTCATATTTGAGGACCACGGAATAACGTAGATAGAAAATCAATTTCATTTCGCCGCCCAGCTAAGCGCTCCGTGAAATGAGATAAAATCGAAATATGTGGCAAATATTGCACCGAGCCCTGCACAGCTTCGTTCGATTACCGCATAAAACCCGTCCCATATTGAATCCAGAGATGAAATCTTTATTGGAATCGAAGACCCGGCCATGGAAACCTATGCAGTTTGAAATTGTGATTTTACGAGATGGCTCTTCACCCGACCGCTCGCTGCGACCGAAGTGGGCTACGTGCAGTTTATAGTTCATTCGAATGACTCTCTCGATACTGTATCTTTTATTTCACATTAGATTTGTTATCTTTGAAACTCGCTTTTGCAAGTATCCAATACTTTCCAGTCCAGAGTAAGCAACCCAATACGCGAGGTATTAACGATAAAATAATTATAGAATTAGGTATCAACCATATACCAATAGATATCTTAGGAAATAAATAAAAAAGTATCAGAAAAGCAAGTTGACGAACGCTCAGCAGTGTAATAATGTAGATATTTTCTGGGTGAATAACAGGGGAGGTTTCAACAGGTCAAGGTGTCCGTATTTTACCGCTGTCGCAGGTGTGCCCGACCAATTAATACACCACCGCACCGACGAAAGGGCGTGTTTTAGTAACTATGTTAAATAAGTGGGTTCTGTACTCTACAGCTTAAGTTTTGGCGTCCCGTAAATGGTATCTTATGCCTTTTGTTTATGTTAATAAGATAGCAAACGGGCATGCAGCTCCAATCATCCACTGCCGCGCATGACATCTTTAACAATCCGTAAAAGGACGTAAAAGGAACCGGGGATTTTAGTCCAGTTAGTATAGTTTAACCTAGTACCCTTAACTGTATATACAGTTAATCCTTGAAATGAATATATTATTTTGTATATTGTATTTGTGTTTTGTATAAGAGGTTACTAGGAATGTTAGTTGGTCAGTATTCGTTAGTATAAGTATCATGGAAGATATCATAAGCCCGGTGGTTAGTCGGTGTTAGTGATAGTCCTGTTAGTAGCAGTCCCGTTCGAAGCTGGTCGCAGATACGTTGCTATCCCTGAGGACTGAAATGGTTGACTCTTATATGAGTGTAATCTGCCTCCACACCTTTCCTACCGACCGGCGAACGTATACGGGTTCTCCCACTTGTCATATTTTAACTAATTTGCTACAGAAATGTATTACAACTCCGGTAACGCTACCAGGGCGTCACGAACCGCAAGAGCTAAAGCTCACCGCATAATCAGCAACCTTCGAAGTATTATAGGCCATACCCCAGCCTCTTTGAGGCGAGTCGTAAAACTAAGACAGCTTATTCATCCCCGAGCAGATCGCGTTGATGGAGAGCGGGCGCCGCGAGTTCTGGGATGCGTGAATGTTGAATGAACCTTAATTTACTACCCACCGGCAAAAATGTTTGCCCTCTTTCAGAAATTCGTATCATTGTTCATGCGGAGCAAGAACGCTTGGAATACGCATATAAAGAAACTGCACAGTAAAATAAATTCAGGATTTGCATGAATAAATAATGTAATTTTCTATTATTAACATCGAAGAAGTATAAGTGTACTGTTTCGGTTTACAGAAATTTATTCTGAAATACATTTAGTTTAGGTACTTAGGTACATTTAAAAAAAGTATTTTTAAAAGAGTACTGTGCGTATTTACCTCGCTTCGCGCGGAAATCGGTGGAAATTTTTTGAACTACGCGTTGCGCTTTGCCCAGTCTAATGCTATATGTTCTAAGTTTACAGGCTACATACTTATAGTTTTTGACACAAACATTACCACCTCAAGTGGGCATTTCCACGTCAAATAAGACAACACGTTACCAGTTAACACTAACCGGAGTACAGCTACTCGTAGCTACATAATCCAATAATCATTAATTCCGTTAACCCGGCAGCCGAAGCGCGCCCGTGAGACCGATCGATCACGAGTCTGCCCAACTCGTTATCACAGTGTACAACAACATACAGTGGTCTCACTCTCCAGTCTTGTACGGTCGTGTAGTATCCGTACTTTTTACTCATTGAATCGAACGAATCTCGCGGATGAGGGATCGGACATAGCGGGTACACGCGTCGCTCTCCACACACGATACCACCAACGCTACCACCGTTGGTATCGCTGATTGTCCAAACGAGTAAAGAATGAGACTCCTCTATGATTTTATACACTGTGTAATTACTTTGTTCCCGCAAAGACACCATTCAACTTTATATATTACAATAATAAGTACTTTGAAGTGTTATTGTGTTAACACCACCGTAAGTTGTACGAGTGCGGTTTGACAGGGACAATACCAACTCTATTTCAGGGGTGTCATGCACTAAGTAAACATGCACGTCGCGAAGTGTTTTAGCGAATGACATCTCCTGAGATGCTTTGGGGATGCGGATGCGGAGCTTTCTTACAGCACAGTCAGGATTGGTACTATGTTATATGTCCTATCCAAATCGTATACCTACGCTCGGAAAGAATTTCTTGATGAAAATGAAAAATGATCTAATCAAAACCCTTCGTTACAATAGTTGTAGTGATTCTAGTTTTTTATTTTTTTATGGGTATAAGATAGCAAACGGACATGCAGCTCCACCCATCCGCTACCGCCCATGACATCTGTGACAAACCTCGAATAGGACCGTAAAAGGGACTGGAGGTGTTAGTCCAGTTAGTATGAGAT
>DWLO01003615.1:0-10780 GCA_018245335.1 Dalla quadristriga | reverse complement strand
AACGAAATTCGCCTTCTTTGTTGACACAGCGTAACATGGGTCGCTTTCATTGTAATTGTTCTTGCACCGAATAAAATTGCAGATGTTTTTTTGGTTTGTCCCAATAATCAAAATTTTTTAGTTAAGCCCGTATATTACTAAAGGTGCGATATATACGCGATATTATCTATTATCGTCGGTTAATATAAAAGTGGCAAATTTCAAAAAGATTACAGGACGCTTTTTTGAAAGAATTACGAATCGATGATCACCTACATTTGTTATATTAGTAAGGACCCATTATAGCCTTAAATAAAATGTCCTTTTAATAATACAGGTAAGCTACAGCGACTGTATTATCTAGGATTCTACCTAGTGTTGTAGGTACAAATGGAATAAATTGTAATTTCTTCATACGCCCACCAATAAAAATATAATTCAAAGTTTTATGGCTGTATCGATAAAAATAATCCAGAAACAAAACATTTCATGTACCTAATATGAATCATGTAAAGCTATTGCTATGTGTAGAAGGTGAGAGCTCCAAAATTTTATTTCCTTATCTGGGTTTAAGACGTCCATCATATCATCAGCCTGTAACTGCTGGACCGGCTTCCCAAGAATGGGAGGATTTGCACAATTACGCTGGGCAGGGGGGTTGGTGATCGCAGTAATTGGTAGTTGCTGCGCAGAGGACGCTGATGCTGCTCCCGTTATATTCCCATAGTTGCCTCGCACGAAACCCGCGGGAATAGGAGGGGCGGTGACAATTGTATTATTTTCTGCCGCCATTTTTAAACCACCTATCAAATGTGTTTCGGTCGGAAAGGTGTGGATGCCGGCTACACTCATACAAGGGGCGACCACCTTAGTCCTCAAGGGTAACAACGCAACTGTGACCAGCTTTGAACAGGACTATTGCTAACCGCTACTAACCTGGACCGACTAACAGGAGTTACAGTCGCTAACAGGACTTTCTCCCATAGTCCTTATACTAACGAATACTGATCATCTTAAATTCCTATTAACATCTCATACTAACTGGGCTAACATCCCCAGTTCCTATTACGGTCCTATTCGCGGACAGCGGATGGGTGGAGCTGCATGTTCGATTGCTATCTTATACCCATAAAAAAATTTTTTTAGAGCAGCTACTCGAAACAATGTCCTAATATGGATGGGCAAGTAACATCTTGATCACGTAGAAGCAGGTCAAAATTATGTTATTAAACCGTTACAATAGATAATTACCTCCTCTGCATCTTTGAACGGGTCCGAGAACCCCGCTATAGCTAATTGCCTGTTCTTGGCATACTTCAGTCTTCGAAAGGCGTAGAAGCGGCAGAATCTGTTCGACATGTCCTTGTCGCGCTGTGCGGGTGACCAGCGGCACTCCCGGCACTTGGCGAGCCGCGGGGCCACCTCGAAGCAGGGCCCGCTCTGTAGGAAGGATTCGGAGCTGGCCTTAGAGCGGGCGGCGGACGGGGTCCGGCGCGGAGGGTCCTCGCGCCGTCGTCCCCCGCGACCTCCACCGCGGGACCGGCGACCTCGCGCGCGCCCCGCGCCCCGCTTGCTCGAGGTGCTCCCACTGCCGCTCCCGCTGCCGCCGGAATCAGAGTCCTTGTCGTCGCTCTCCTTGTCGCTCTCGCTGCCGCTCTCGGAGGCCTTCTTCTTCTTCGGCTCGTCGCCGGCCTTCTTCGTCGCGCCCTTTTTCCGCTTCGCCTTGGGCGGTTTTCTCTTCGGCGGCGCGTTCGACTCGCGATCTGAGCTCGAGCTGTCCTCCTCCGCGTCGTCGACCCGACCGTTCACTTCTTTGGGTTTCCTCGGCTTCGAGGTCTTCCTGTTGCCCCGTTGGATCGACTTGGCCGCAACCGGGACGACGATGTTGGAGCTGGAGTCGTCCGGCTCCGAGGTGCGGCTGAGCGCCATGGGAAGCGTGATGCAGGTCCCGCCGCCGCCGGAGCAGTCTCCCTCGCCGACCGGCGCGGTCTCGTGTCGCTGCAGCCAAGCTTTCTTCCCGAGGTGGCGCACGGGCGCGGAGCCGTCCCGCGGACTAGGTGAAGCTACCTTGGCCGGCGTGTCGCTATCGGCCACCGGCGTCACCGGCGGGGTGGCCGGCGGCGCTGGCGGCGACGAGGCTTGCGGTGGCGCCGTGATGGGAGGTGATACCGCGACCGGGGGGACCGGCGTGGCCGGCGCCGGGCTCGCCGAGGGGGTGATTTGGGGCGCCGGAGATGCGCCGGCGGCCTTTTCGGGCGTTTCGACGCTGCCATCCGCGGAGGGAACGCGCACGTCGCAGGGCGGGCCGGGGGCCCGGGGCGCGGGTTCGGACCCAAGCGGCGTCCGGCCGACGCTCGCGGCCGCGGCGATCAGGGGTTCCGGTGCGGGACTCTCCAACCGTCTGCGCTTCGCGTCCGCCTCGGTGGGTTCGAAGGGACACCGCCTTCGAGGGGAAAGCCTCTCGGGGTCCTCCCGCGCCACGCCAAGATCTAGCGGCTGCGTTTGGCACGGGGAGGTGTCAGTGGCATCGCCGTGCGCTCGAGGTGGAGGGCGCGGCTCGGGCGTCCGCGCGTGCGCCACCGGCGGCGGGCGCGTCCTCGTCGCGGGCGAGTACGCGGACGGAGGGGGGTAAGGTACGGGGGGCGGCTCCGCCTTGCCGTGCTGCATCGGCGGCTCGACGGCCACCGCGTAGTGCGCGGGGCTCGGCGAGTTGCCCGGCTTGCCGTATATGTGCGGCGGCGCCGGACTCGACACCTTGGGTTTGGCGGGCGCCGCCTGGTAGTAGGCGGCGGGCGAGCGCTGCGGCGGCGGCTGGTACAAACGGCGGTTCTTGTCCTGCGCGGGCAGCGCGGCGTGCGGTGAGCTCTGCAGCGCGGGGTGCGGGTGCGGCGGCGCGTGCGGCGACAGCCCCGTCCGGTACGGCCGCGAGGGGAGGTAGTGGGGAGACGGTTCGCTCCGCGGTTTACTAGGATACGGATGCTTCTGTTCTAAGTGGATCTGTTTGGCGTCGTGTTTTACTATCACAGAATTTTTTTCGGGAACTAGGGGAGGGGGAGCGGGTAGGTGCTGATCCTTTAACTTATCGTAACGGTAGGGGGGGTAGTTGTAGGTTGCGAAGTTGGGTTCGCCCTTGGGTAGCCCGGGATGGGCGGAAGATTTGTCTGGTTTGGATAGGGGATGTCGGGGAGGGTGCTGGGTGTGGGGGGCGTGGGGAGGGCCGTAGTCGGGCTGCGGCAGGCGCTCGGGCGGGTGCGCCGGCGGGGAATAATATGCCCGGTCAGGCGGCCTTAGCCGCTCGTGCTCCGCCCCCGTCGAGCCCCGGCTCGGTGGTAAGCTGTTGAGCAACGACCACGACATACTCCTTTCCCGCTAGAAAAAAAAAATATATTTAGGACAACAGTCTATAAGACAGACACCATATTAAATGAAAACTCTTGATTATTAAAACAAACGAACCTTTTGGTTAGCTAGCCTGAGAGATTCTTCGAAATGCCTTGAAACTAATTTTGAGGCTGCATTCTCTTGGTCTCTCCTTTCTTTCTCTTCTCTTTCTTGCTTTTCTCTCTCACGTTCTCTCTCCCTCTCCCTCTCCATCCGTTCTCTCTCTTTTTCCTTTTGTTGCTTTTCCAATAATTCCCGTTGCTCCTGTTCCCTCCTTTCCCTGTAATAAGGAGAAACAATTGTTATAGGAATTTAAACCTTATGTCATTATCATTGCCTAAATATCAGAAGTTGATAGAATATAAATCCACAGTATTAACAGAAGACAGTATTAACATGCATCATGGAAGATGCTGTAAATTTGTCAAAAAGTAAGTAAATATTTTCCAAACACTTTAGACATTAAACTTGAACTAATTGAATCATCAAATACTTCAACTCTATCTTGACAAGTTTTACTAATAATCATAATCACTACTAGATAACATTCTATAAGAAGTAGGTAGGTACCTAACCTACAAAATTATCTAGTGTTTAAAGCTTTAGAGGTTAATGAGCTCATGATGGTCATAGTAATTTTAAAGCCTCACTTGTTTCATAATTACCACTGTTAAGATAAAAATAACTGCACTTTTTAACATAATTTTAAAGCTTAGCAATTATTAATCTTAAACTCATGTGAACAATTTAATCAAACCTTTTCGATCATAGATAAATGAGAATGAATCCATTGATTTTTATTTACCATTGATCTTATTGAGATTTTATCACATACCTAATAACTGTTTTAGTTTATCAGCACTGCAGAAAATAATAGTAATTAACCTATTGTTCACATTTGCATTGCATGACAAATTTCTATAATATTGACAATAACATTTACGATTAGTGCTGCACATAACTTCGTGAAACGGTAAACCGAATCGATTATATAGATCGTTCGAAACGAATAATTAATCGAACTTCAAATGCGTGGCCAACAAAGAATAAAACATTTAGATACTAATAACAACCTAACAACGTTATTATCATAAAATTATTGCGTTTTCTACGTTTAAATATAAACCTTAGGAGTTTTTACCTAAATATTAATTCGAGACAAAAAATTGTTATGATGCCTGTAACTATTATTATTATTTGTCTTTCATGTCTTTATTATAAGAAAAACCACTGTGGGCTGTGGCGCATGGCTGTATAATCAATAATACAGATACAAAATTCTCAAGGTCGTTCGACAATTTCAAAGCCATAAAGGGGTCGCCAGGAACCCAGGCACTTTCACAATTCATACCGATTTTCATAATCGGTAATGAATGGTCGACATCAATAATCTAGCCTCCTTTGTATGTTCGCCTGTATTCATTCAGTCAGCATAGATCTTTGAAACTCGTCTCATTGCTACAGGTGTATATTTACTTAATTAAAATCGACTAATAATATTATAACATAAACAAGAAAAAAGTCGACAGACGGCAACGGTGATGGTGGGTGACAGCCGCTAACGGCAGCGATATCTATAATACCGCTATCCGGCTAATAAAGTTCCATAGACATTCAAGTTATTCGTTAGTACATATCCATCACAATAAATAAATCGTAATCACAATGAGAATACCACGACCTCCTGTCTGCGAAAATGTTCACAGGTCAACTGAATCTGAGTATTGACGAACATTATAAACACCTGTCACGAATACAAAATAATAATAAGTTTCGCGCCAAAAAAACATTGAGCGAAGAACCGACGTGACCCGATAAGCATTAATATTAGTATTTATGACAAGCTGACGACTAGCGAATACGTATAGTTTCACTCGAATAAGTTGTTTACACTTAAACTACGACATCCAGGATTTGTTGACAGATTTAATTTAGTGATTGCTGCAACTTAACTGTCCAATCATCGATTAGATTTTTGGCACTTTAATCGATATGGTGTTGGTTGGTGTCGTAGGTACGAGGCGACTAAGGGAGTATGACGGAGAACGAGCAATAGCGTCCTCTGTGCAGCAACTACTATATACTGCGGTCACCAACCCGCGTGCCTAGCGTGGTGATTTTGGGCAAATCCTATTTTTAGGAGAGGCTGTTGATCATTGATGACGAAGTACCTAAAATATATTTTTAAAAGATTTAACGCTTAATATTTTTACGTTTAGGGTCACGTGCGTAGCACTGACAAAAATCGTAAATATTAAAACAATGAAATCCAAATGAAACTTGGGGTTGACTTACTATGGTCGACATGTTTCTGATTTTCGGAATATTATAAGTTACCAAATCAGGAAGATTAAAGAAAAACCAAAAAGGAAAGAGACCCAGTATGGAAAAGTCGTCGTTTTTAAAGTGTCGTAAATCTCTTAGAATATGCCTTCGTTCGAAAATATATTTAGAGGAAATGCAAAATTTAAGCGGGCGAAGCTTCGTATCCACGGCTAGTAAATTCAGAGTAACACATTGAAACAGCTAGATAACAAAAGTATTTTTCAATGGTATTGTTAGGAATTTATTACTTCCTCGGTATACTGTGGAATCGTTAAAGCGTCAGTACCTATAAGGAAAGGACACTGGCGTGTATTTTCAACTGACCTAATATCACGCAAATACAAAATCGTGAGCACAGCGCACCTATTGACGATAATGTAGTAATCCCCAATATCTGAACATTGGAAGCATCCAATCATCCCTTAATCTAAATTGGATAGTGTAAATAGGATTTGGACGGTCGAACCTACATAGGTATGTTCTGAGAAACAAAACTGCCATAGTAGACATCCTAAATTACTACGAGTACATCGACATATACCAATGAATGAATCATCAATTTGGTATCCTTATGTGGTCTGATAGCGAAGGAAGACCGCCTCCCATTGACCTCCCATTTTCGCTATGAAGATATATGCGATTCGGTCATAAAAATGTGGTCGCCGACACACACCGCCAATTTTCTACGCCCTTCTGTTTTTTTAATGTATCTTATGGTGTCAAACGGTGTACAATAAAGTATTTTTGTATTTTGTATTATACAATAACACCACGGAAAAAAACAAATTAAACTATTGTGCAAGATTACGTAGGTTTTCTGGAAATCCCCAAGCTATTGAAAGGTTATTACTTCTCATTTTCTCTTTTCTATACAATAATTTTCAAATGTGCGGCTATACTCATTTTCCATACAGTGAGATGTAACAAAAGGTTGTTGCAAACATAGCAAAGATCGTTTCTATCATATAATAAATATCGCGGAATAGGATACAATAATAAATCCTTTGTTCACGTGATCCTTTGTTATTTTGTAAGGTCTGTAAAGACTTTTAATATCTTGTTGAGTTCATTGTCAGCACAGTGAAGGTCTAGCTAGATGGTTATTATTCGCAGATAATTTTCACTGAGTCTTACAGAAAATCTGGAATATTATATTCTATTCCAGATTAATCTAGTAGACTAATCTAAAGGCTTCAGAAGGTATTTATTCCAAATACGAAAATATTTGCAGAAGACTCGTAAGTGGAGAATTTAATTTGTGAGGCAAATATAGTGTGTCCAATGTATGATACATTAATAACAAAAAAATATAACGTATATTTACAAATCACATAAAAAGTATAATATAAGTAACCTGTTCTAATATTATTTATATTTGACATTGATTATGATCTCATGTCGACTTTTACCAATTTATCTTTTCAATGATAATGATAAATAATAAGCGAAAATTTAAAAAATATTGAGTCATATTTCTTGAGTCCGAAATATCTCTGGCTTATTTAATAGCTTATAGAAGCGATGTAGCATCCAGATTGTTAAAATATGATTAAATAGAAGGTGGAATGGTACAACATCGACGATACCATGTAACTACTCTGATTCCAAGGATATTCATTACCCAATTCCTTATTTTTTCTAAAGTAAGCTTTCAGCTTTTTGATCTTGACACTCAGTACCGTAAGATACGGATGGTATCGAGGTCAAGGTCAAAGAAAAACGGCAGAAGAACAGATATATCGTGGAGAACGCCCACTCTGCCCACTGTCCAGTTGTGTTCCGGTCAGAACGGTGTGGATGTGGGTAACACTCATACAAGAGGCGACCACCTCAGTCCTCGGAGGGGTAGTAATCTATCTGTTACCAGCTTTAAATAGGACAATTACTAACAATTTATAAATAAATACACGCTGACTCACACCCCCGCACTAGGATTCCGTGTTGCGGGTGGCGGACACATACAGAAAACATACGTATGTAATTAATAACTGTACGATTACTAATATTTACTAACTAGACTAATTTACACTAACAGTCCTAACTACAGTCCTATTCCTAACGCATACTTACCAACTAATATTCCTATTGACACCTATACTAACAGGACCAACAAACTTACCAACAGTCCTTCGCTCAGACCTATTCGTGGTTTGTCACATTGTCCATTGGCGGCAGTGGTTGGTGGTACTGAATGCTTGTTTGCTATTCCTATACTTAAAAAAAAACAATTGTGATACTACTGATTTAATATCTGAGTAATCAGCAAAATCTAGTATTAAACGTTTACCTAGAAAGTCAGTTGTGCAAGAAATTAAACATAGATAAACAATTCAAGTATCAATGGTTCTTCTTCTTCGCGTGAATTCTCAAGCTTTCCTTTCCCTCTATGTCCTTCTCAACTTCGTCGCTTTAAATAAGTTCATCCAGATTTGATGTAATTAAAGTGTCACTTTACTATTATAAACACAGGACAACTATGTGCTAACAAAGCGTGAACCAGTGCAGTGACGTAATTCAAACGTAAACTAATCCGAGGCCAGGCGGACGGAGCAGTTGATTCGATGGCACGAGCTGGCCAAACAAAATATCCGAATACACATTCGGATATTTTCTTTCACACGAGAGCAAACTAAAATGACGCACTGCGAACGCAAAGCCTGAGAAATATTTACCTTTGAGCCGCTTCAGCATTCGAGTTAGCCATCAATAAATTATCACGTTTCATTCGTTTCAGGATGCGATTTAAAAAGAGTGCTGATGAACCCCCCATGCCATAAAAGTAGAATGTGTATTACTAAAAAAAATTGTTCCGTTTTTCGTATATTTTACCTACCTTACTTTAAAGTACTTACTCGTAAGTAGGTCCAATGAATTTTTTTTATTGTATGACAACAGCAAACCGGGCACGCTCCAATCCCACGATATATGGCCCATGGACTTATGTGACAAACTACGAATACTAGCTATATTACTCTTTATTGCACCATAAAAACTATACAGTTCTACAGAAAAAAGGCTTACGTACATTAGATGTATAAAAGGAGGTACTATCGCTAAGTAGCGATTATTATAATTGTTATAAAGCATTGCTTATTTATAGTTGATGACAAAACATTTTCCATTCATTCAATGCATTTCGGTGCATACCAGGAATGAGTTCATTGACCGTAAAGTATTAAATTTTGCAGACATCGCATACCTACCAAACGATTAGCTAATGTGGCAATATTGGTATTCATATTGTAGCAATAAACAACACATATCAGGTTGTTGACATATTATTGTCTATTTTCATTTGAACTGCATCGTATAAAACAGTTAGAAATAAATTCCATTCTTTATTTCATGACGATTGATTGATATAATTTCCATATCACTTATCGTAATGTAAGATAAAGCTGTAGATGAAATCGTAACACTATCTTATCTTTGCCTCATTCTTATTTATACTAAACTAGCGATCCGGCCCGGCTTCGCACGGGTACACAGATTAATGTTGCATTATAAGTGTCCGCACTATTATTTATGCAGAACATTATACTACTTAACGTATAATAAACCAAAACGCACACGCGTAATGAGGTTCGATATTACTTTTTTCTCAAACTTATTCCGGTTTCACTCGAGTAGGTCCCGATCCCGTGAAAGTATGTTATGCCTATGTTACTTGCTAATAATGTAGCTTTAGACAGGTGAAAGAATTTTGAAATTCGGTTCAGTAGTTATTGAGCCTATTGGTTACAAACAAACAAAAGTTTCCACTTTATACTATTAGTGTATTGTAAGTGTATTCATTTACAATATTAGTGTTTGTATATATAGTACTAATATAACATTTTATAATTCCAAGTAAAAATTCATTGAATAGGTCTCTCACACTTCGCGTCGCTCACTAACATATCTAAGAATTCTAACAGTTCCAACTAGTATTCGATAAATTACTCATCGTACTTCTACTCCACATCTTTAAACGTTTGTTCATTGTAGAAGCAAATTGCTCATAAATTCGAAATATGAACGTTATCATTACATATAATAATAATGTTTCACATAACAATCCAGTTTTCAAGTCTACGCAAGTTATGTCTGCATGTTAGCTAAAGCAGATGAAGTAAATTCACTTTACAATGAATCGTCTTTCACATTTTGACTAAATATTTATCTCCTCATTCGAACATACAAAGTCGATCGCCCAGAGCATTCCGAAGATTAAGATTTTTTTCACCGCACTTTTGTATAGCGAGATCGTGGTAAATTCCTCAAGTACATTTATTAGTATTTAACCTATTTACTGAACTTACTACTACTACACTTTTATGCTAATAATAAACTGCGATAAGTTTCTGCAAAGATGCCTGAATGCAAGTGATACAAATGAGACGTGATAGAAATCTGATACTGCAACAGAATGAAGTCACAAATCAAAATACTAAGTATATTTTTATACATACTAAGTAACTATAACATACAAATACACACATTACGCACGTCAATATTAATTATTCTGAAAGTACATAGTCATAGATAAAGAGAAAAGAGGAAAACGAAACATTCCTACACATGTTAGCTAAAAACATTGGCTGTAAACAAAAGTTTTTGGTATTGTCAACGTCTGGGCAGCTCTCGATTAAGTCATTCGGCAATCATTTTAGGACATAAAGAGATAATAGTCAATTTAAAATCAGTGTGGGTCGGACAGAAACCCCCTTACCATAAGGACATCACTAATGAAGTCAATCAAACCAGTACCAAATGAAAATTTAACAAAATACGTCAATATCAAAAACCTTACTTAACAAGAAAACGATTGGAGTTTCATCAAATCAGAGTATGATAAAACTTCGAAATTTCACGCGGGGGAAGTTAGTCAGTTAGTTAGTTAGGGCGCCTAGTTTGACAATAAGGTCAGTCAAGCAGGTGATTATTACATCTCCATCAGGGAAAGTCACCTTGATAAAAAATACAGCCAAAAACTATTGTGATTTTTTTTTTTTTTTTTTAATCTTTATTTAAGGGGTTTTGTCACTATGTGACTATGTCACCCCGTACAGAAAAAATATCATGTTTTTAAGTCATACATCAAAAATAGAGATTA
>DWLO01003614.1:0-10780 GCA_018245335.1 Dalla quadristriga | reverse complement strand
TCGAAACATGCCGTTTCGTTTCGCAATTTTATTTCCACCACATAATTTTATTTGCAAATTTCATTTATTAATTTATGCCATTTAAAAGGTATAAAATTAGAAAAAGTTGGCTAAGATTCAATGTCTGAACGATAAATATTCGAAAAAAAATATTAAACCTAATTTAAACTGCACGCATAAACCCTATTTCCAGCTGTTTTTAAATTTTAAAAGAGCGGTCATTACAGGTGATAGGTATATGTACTTACCCAATAAATCCTCAGTCAGTGGGTCTCGCGTTCGACACGCGACTTGCCGTCGCATTTCACTTTCAAAGCGACGCAAGAATGTTCCGGTGTGTTGACCTGACGCAACATCGGAACAAGAATGTCCGGCGAAAAACTATGTAGTCTTTAATTTTGTAACCTGTTTGTGACAAACTTGCAGTGTGTTTTCACTGGAGAATCTCAGTGTTAAGGTCACGGTTGTGACGTAAGTGAGAAATAACATTTAATTTTGTTTAAATAGAACTACGGTAGGTATGGATAAAGAAAATCATTTATTTGAATGTAAATATGATAATTTGATATACTATGATTTCATATAATCGTTTTGAACTGGAAAAAACGGGATAAAAAAGGGAATACATCTCTAATGTTGGGTGTTTTAAATATATTTACGTGAACTAATTCGCAAGTGCAAGGAAAAACGAACATAATTAGAGCCTACTTTATAAAGTATTATAATTCGTTACTATCAAAAAAATTCAAGCTATGGTGTTTTCCTTTTACGGTATTCTAGATCACATAGTTAAGAAACATAATTAAATCTTTAATCTTCATAAGATTGTGAACCTAAAGTAAAAACCATTGGGAAATATGTAAATATGTAGATATAAAATTTCCAATGTAGCCCTAAAATAATGAAATCTGAGGACACTACGTCCAGCAGTGGGCCGGTGATAGGTTGATAATGATGATGATGAGTCATGTTACATAACGATCACCAGAATAGGTATATATATATATATATACATACATATACACATGCACTTTGTCTATGTATAGTCCGGTTTATTCTACACATTTACTAGTCTAACATATAAAGTCTTAAGTTAAAAGTTAAAAGACGAGTAAATGTGTAGAATAAGCCGGACTATACATAGACAAAGTGCAAGTATCGAACTCTAATTAGCTAAGTCAATATTGATTAGTACTGAGCTCTGTCAATAAGACGACTTAGTTTCCTTAGTATCAAGAAATTCCATCGTTATAAGGATATACGGCTTTGCCCGTGGATCCGCGCGGTAAATTCCCATATCTATTCCACAGTAACCGTTCATTTTTCCCTAAGTAACTCTCCGGCCCATAGACTACCTTTATACAAAAAATCTAGTCGCTCTGTTGAGAGCAACAGAGCGTCAGCAGCAGAGGCTGCAGCGTAAATGAAGGACAAACCAACAGACCAATCAACACACTTTCACATTTTGTAATATTAGTAAAGATTTCAAACGTTACATTGTTGAACATATAAAGTTGTTTTAGCGGTGTCCTGAAAGGTCTTTTTGTCAGGAAGAGGCTAAGCTGTAACTTTTCTAATTCTCAACAGTTTGTTAATTATTTAAGGAATTCCAACTTCAATCTTATCAATCAACATACAATCTCATTTAAGTATTGGTACTTAACTGTATTCTAAACCCAAACGGGGGAAAATATCGTAGCTAAAATAAACGTCTTCGGCAGTAGTAAGTTATCTGTGACTGTGTCAAGGTCATAACAACAAAATTGGAACATTATCTTGTGTTCCATCTTGCAGAACGCTCGGGTTCAAGGTCACTCAGTAATAAACATGATAAGCCAATAAATATGTAGTACAGCTGATGCTTTATATAACAACCCGAGACTTTTTACATTACATTAGCCCATCAGCTGTCTTAGAGCAACCATTCACCAGCCTTGAGAGGTCCATTGCTACAAATAGGACTCTCCTAATTGACGCCAAATCCACCGGTCTTATGCCCGCTAAATCTAGCGTCAGTCCACCTGGTCGGGGGACAACATGTACTCCTTTTTCCGAGTCGTGGTCCTTTCTCAATGTCCTTTCTTCTCTATCGGTTATCAGTCCTTCAAACGAGACTTTCTTACGTTAATGTAAGAAACGTGCTACTGCAATGAAGTGTATACTTTATTGCTCGCAGTATCGTACACGTGTAAGATTGCTTAGCTAGTAGGCAATGGAAATGCAAGTGAGGAGATAATGAGTTATCTGCAGTTAGACTGGGTCAAGGATCGAACTTAGGTGGCAATTTCCATTCATGCGTTCATCAGCTTTTCAGAAAAACATACCTATATATCTTTACAATAACTGTTTCCGTCCATCCATGATCAGCTTCTGGGAGAAGTCGAGCCTAATTGTTGGCAGGTGGCCAATATGCGGCCGGTTGTGGCTTTCTGAGTACTAAAGTCTAAATCATTCTCACCGTATTCTTCGGGTCAGCATTTCACTATTGGTACCAGCGCGTGTTCACTGTACAGCGTGTTTTTTCGCATGAACCATTGCTGTTGGGCCATTGGCTCACAACAGTTTTACTGAAAAGGAAGGTAGTGTGGCTCCAGATCAAAAAGGGGCGACGCATAATTTCACCTGATGTAAGGTATGGTTGACATCTTTGGTGGTTGTATTAAGGGCATTACGGTGTTTCGAACTGTTGCCACACCCGAGAGCTATTGGTCATCTTTGTTCATCTATTGGAATTAATTTGCAAAACATCAAGTCTATTTGAAGACTACCTGGCGCGTTGGTCAGTGACCCTGACTTCCAAACTGGGCGGGTCTGCCCCGGCCGGGGAATAAATAACTAACTAAATTTGTAACTAATAGTACCTACCCTACGGATACTGTAGGTAACTGTTAGTTATCTGTGCTGAAATCAGGAGCAAAAGCCACGTCCCGAATCTCGGTAAAATAAATTTATGTTCAGTCGTTCAGTTGTGTGATAAGGACAAATTAGAACGATTGGATATAATTGAACCTGTTATCTTAGGCTTATAACTTTATCAAAGGACGACAGTGCGAATAAACAGTCAATATTGTTACTGCCATTAGAAGTTAATTTAGTATTTAGTTGCTATTCTATGATAGCAGATAACCCTTCAGGTGGTTTTGAAACTCCTGTTCCGTCCGTTTATTTGCATTCGAATTCTGCCTATTTGCACAGATTAGCGTGTGCATGTAGGCTTTCCTACAGCAGACATATAATTTTTAATGCTGAAAATAATATACTTTGGTTTCCTCTTGTCAGGTAGAATTACTAATAATTACAACTAATTAGTACAGGCTACCGGCAAAGGTTATTTCTGTACTAAAAATCAATTATTGTACAATGGTAACTGATTTAATTATTTCCAACAACTTTAAGGCCGCTTACAAATGTAGCGTCTCTTCTGCATCATGTTATAGGAATGCTATTTACTAAGTTAGCGCGGACCATAATTTTTATTCAGATAAAGGACGCATCAGCGCCATAACCATATCCGAAACAATCTGGTATCCGAAATAAAATGTCATAAACCGTTTTTAAGTGGAGAAGCAAGAGTTTGCAATTTGCATTGCCATACAAAAATATTCGACGCAGTTGACGACTGCCTACGACTTACATGACTTATGTGTAACCCTACATTGTAGTCGGGGGCTAATTACGTTAAGTAGTAATTCAATCAGCAATGCGTCCGGCTTTGCTTAACAAACTGAGCAATAGCTTAGGCATTATGTTTCAGGGGTCCTCAACCACTACCAGATTAAGAGGTGACACTAAAGTTTTAATAAATAATTATTTATTACATATAAGCATTCATCTTAGCTACCTGGAGCAGCAACGCATCTGTGACCGACTTTCTGAGAGCATATTGAGTTTGGCGATGTGTGCATATCGCATATCCCCGTTAAGGTTCAATACTACTCTATATTGTAGTATATTTCCTCTATGGTGCGCTGTTTTTTGTGGATCATGTTAATTTTGATGTACACCGCTACGCATCTTTCTTCCCTATGAGTTCTCCATTCTTAAGGTTGTCTGAAAGAGATTGCTCTTGGCGATAAGACCGCCGTCATGTGCTGTTATATCTTAATTTTTATATTCTGTCCTGGTGTATTATAAAGTGTTTTTAGTATTGTATTGTATTGTACTCGACATTACTCGCTTAGTGCTAAAGCAGCCTAACACTACAATGTAAGCAGCGTTCAATACGGTTACAGATTTATCGCGGCCATGGCTTATCATAATACCTATTACTGCATTCTAGAGATTCGTATTTACGTCTATATTGTCGTAGAAGGCATTTAATCGGGACACGGGATAGTAAGAACGCTGCTCGGACAGGGTGTAATTGATTCAACGGTTCTTAGTATTATTTTCAATTCCACTAATTTTCCATTTTCCATCATAATAATGATACAAATGTTCTATAATAATGTAAGAGCTAATTAATTAATCAATATTGTAAATACTCTGAAACAACATTTGAGGAATAATTGGCTTAGTAAATAAATAAAAATTATACAAATTATAAAAACATAAAAGAAATATATAAAAATACACATACGTTTCTGGATTATATTATTATGATCTAAGTAATTAAAAAAAGACATCACGATTACTTACGTGAAATTTTCTCAATAAAACATTATAAAGCAGACTCTCATTATTTCCATTTTCTGTGCCACTACTATATTTTTACGAATTAGTTCACGGAATTAAATTTAAAACATAGTATGTAATCATTTCTTAAAAATCAAATTTAATTTTCTTAAAGCCACTCCGGCTCATAAACTACCACAATGCCAAAACAACGTTGATCCGTTACTTCGCGGCTGCGGGAAAGAAGGACAAACCAACAATCAACAAACCCACAAACGAACAAAACACTTGCGCATTAAAGAAAACCAAATGAACTCACTGAAGGTGAAGATCGATGACTTTATTATCATACAATGTGATTCGCCAGAGAGAGAGACAGTTACGATTTAATCAACCTTGAGACATGGGTTTATGATACGTACACATAGCACGAACCCTATACATACGCGTAGAATCAGACCGGTGACAGACTGACTGCCTAGAAGCATTAATCTTAAGACAGCGCTACTGGACACATTGCTTGCATTTCAATCAGTTTGTTACTCTACGCATTTCCAACATCCGTCATACACTACACTTAGATCAAACTGATAGTAGTTTACTAGAATTTAACCTACTATTTTAATCTTCAACTTAAGAGCGTTTAACACTTTCGCTTCCCTCTCGCTCGCACATTCTAACATTTTCAACGATAAAAGTTGTAAATGTTACCTTTAGCATTAGAAACTCAGTTTGCAGAACTGTCTGAGCAATTCGTGACTGCCTGACCGCACCAGACACGCTCGTGTCCGTCGAAAGTACCGCGGGACTGTTTTCTCGACTAGATAATAATGGGGTATTGGTAGGGGTTCACATCAAAGTACCTTCCTACCTATATGCTGCGTTTTAAGTAAATCATTTGGTTCACGATGAGTGCATTGTTCTGTTGAAAAGTAATAGGTTAAGTATCCGTCTTGTACAAATATGTAATTGTTTAATAAAGCAAACAGAATGGAATTATGCAATTTTAGCAATTAAATAATGAATGTATGTGTAGAAAAAAAAAATTAAGAGTAATAGATCTCTAAAGTAAAAATAAATTGTAAATATATCTTGAATTATATAAAACTAACGTTACTCGCAAAATGATTATAATATTGTAAAGTTAGGAAAAGCAAGAAATAAAAGGCTTTTTTATTTTATTTATTAAGTATCCGTCTTACGGTTTTCGAATATCGTAAGTAATCATGTTATTAGATAAATTCAAAAGTTAGAGATACGTTACCTGCCTATCGCGCGGGATCTCAAAACCTACTAGCGTCACAGGTTTCGTTCAGTCGCTCATGAAGCATGGTCATGTTTGCACGCGATCCGGCCGACATGCAACATAGTGAAATGTTTCGCGCTACAGACTGAGTACGTCTGATTATCCTTATTGATGGTTATTAAATGTACACGATACAAGAGTTGTAATTGTGCGGGTGCGTGTTTACGTGTATTTGCAACGAGTCTATTTTTCTGTAACGCGATGTATGGGCGTAGCGTACTCTTTGCTTTTATCTAAGAACAAATTCAAACATAAAAATTTGTGGAACTGCATTTAAATTGTGTCTTCCGTTTTATTTTATATTTATTTGAGAACACAAACAGTAACAAACATTATGTCGATTATTGTTATGTGACAGTTCATCGTTTGATATTAAACCGTTCACCATATTATTATGTACATAAAGTACAGTGTAAAGTGTAAAAAAGTGTAAAAATTATTTTCTTAATCTGTCAAATAGCTTTCCATTTCATAATATTCATTATACCTCAGTGTATTATGTCATTAGTCGTATGAATCGCATGGTCTGCTAGCTGAGTTTATTTTATAAATGTACAGTGTACAGCCTATATTGTCATAATAGATGTCAATTTTCTTAAACAATGGTTAAGTTACACGATAATTATCCAATTAGCTTAAGTGCATAAACAACTACCTACCTACTGACTTGCTTCCTACTTTACTTACTCATCCATTAAATTGTGTTAAAGTTATTTCGATGTAAAAATGTTTCGTGACATTTTCTTCCATTAACTACGGATAAAAAAGGTCGTGTAATCATTATTAAACGTACAGGGTAAGTTCGTTTAATCATCAGTTATCTACACTTTCTTATGTTGTTTTCTATGTACGAACAAACTTTATATAGGCAATTATTGCGGATAGTTTGTATAACTACACATCTTTGTTACTATCTGTTGCGGCCTCGACCTTGCTTTACACGTGGGTGTGCGTCAGACGGCAGGACTACCAACTGTTCGCATTAATTCAATCGTTGAAAGTTAAATTTATTTTCACGTTTCGGTGTAATACTGAATTCATAATGCATGGAATATTTTAATGTTAAGGAAGTCAGTCAGTTATGTTAGGGGTCGTTTCAAATGGCGATCGGCAGTTTCTGTCCCGGTTTTTTTAAGGATTAGGCAATTATATATTTATTTGAGCAATTATTTATTTTGAAATAACAGAACATGTATAAAATAGACATGTGTGCATGCCAATTAAAGGTGTGCGCAACAATTTATTACAACTTAAATTAGTAAGTGACAAAAAACAAAAAACTAAAAACAAGTAAACTAAAAAAAAAACCATCGAGTCCCTTACGGTATCTTACAAATGGAGACAGCACCTACCTACATTGCCTCGGAGGTCGGATCGGCCAAAATTTTGTGGAAAACTGCTAACATCGTGTATCTCTTCAAGTTATAAGCCACATCAAGTGACCACCACTCTTTCATAAAAAATAATAAAGGTACCTAGTAAGATTAATAAAGTTGAAATAAAATTAATTGAAACTACTGCCGCCTTAACGCGCCCAGCAAGTGCAACGCAGCGCAATTCATGCGATTATTTAGCATTGGCCCCCGTGAACTGGCCACTGTGACTATGTAAATCATTGTCGTAGATTTAATAGAACACTAATGTATGTATGTTGATCATTATTACTTACGTTTTTTATTTTTGAACACTTAACTACAGTAGCAGTTGTTTTGATTGATCATTTTCATTACTCTCACGGCTATTTTAGATGTAACCACGGCCTGCGAACACTTGCTGAGAACTTCATAAACGATCAAAATTCGCGAGCTCACAATTTTATTATCTGTCCAATAAATAGTAGAGAATCGAAATCATAATCTGTGAAGATTATTTGCAATACTAAAAAAGTTCAGTAAGTCCAGTAAAATACCTGGGACACAGACACTAAGGGCTATAACTAAAACCTACCGTTTGAGATATGGAGATAAACCAAAGTATATAATTTAAGTTAGTGTGCCCTCTACAATTCCTAAAAATTTCATGACAATCCGTTCAGCAGATTAGGAGCCTATTCGCGTCAAAAAATAACGCACACAGACAGTTTTTTTTTTAATACGGTTGATTATGTTTAGGTGTCATATAAACAGCATAATACATTTATTTCTGACATTAATTTTAATATCACAGACGGTCACTTTTATTCATTGGTAAGATATCTTCCTCATTTGAATCGAAGATAGAAAAAGCTAGATTTTCAATCGCTGGAATAGCTGAAGCGTAACAAGCGGCTATTAATCACTGTCAATCAATGGCAACACCTTTCGTGTTGTTGCGTTTGTTACTATTACACGGGTTTATCTTGATTGTAGGTACATAAGACCAGGCGCGCACTACAAGTTTGACGCGGCGCTACGAATAACGCTCTATTTTTGATTCCCGATTATGAGTAATTTTCGTTCGACATCAGAAATTCCGTATTTTTTAATCGCACGCCTGCAACGAGTGGTCTCAACCACGTGGTATTAACGTCAAATATGTGTCATTACTGTCATTGAAAGTATCTGTGAGTGTCCATTAGTAAAATTTATTTATGATTTAAAAGTAATTTATCTAATTATCGATCAGTCGTCATGCGACTTGGAAGTTGACCATGACGTAAATCGCATGCGACGATATCATTTCTAACGAGGGATTCGAAAATAGAACCCCAGGAGATATCGGCAGAATGCTCCCAAAACTTTTAGTGTGCGCGGCCCTAACTCATTATAGATTATTAATGTTGTGAGAAACGGACATGCACTCCCATCTCCACAATCCACTGCCGCATATGGACATCTGTGACAACTCGAATAGAACCGTGCGAGGGACTGTTACTTAGTTAGTCCTGTTAGTAAAGTGTTGAAAGGAATATTACTATCTCTTATATTAATTTTAAATTATGCGCGTGATCACAAAAGCTTAACCAAGGTCACAGGTTTCGTTTAGGCGCTTACGAAGCATGGTCCTGTTTGCACGCGATACGACAACATAGCGGAAATCGTATTGAGCACTTCTCAGTATCCCTGTTGTTGTTTATTAAAATGGACGATACAACAATTAGTAAACAATAAAGTGTTTTTGTATTGTATTGCGTTTTGATCGATGTTTTGTGATTGTAGTTTGAGGGATGCCAGATTAATGCAAATGGAGGTCGTTCGGCACGCTGTGATGTAAGTGTGTGCGTGAGGCGTGTATATGTTCGAATAGATCGGCACAGTCAAGGTGCTTCACTTTCGATGTAGGTGACAAGGGGTCCATCTTTTTAGTAGTCCGTGTTGTATAAGTGCGTGTTTACGGACGGACAGTAGCTGTTGGCAATACTGGCATTTACAGCGTGACCGAACGGGTTATTTTATATTGCTCATTTTTCTGTAACGCGATGTATGAACTTACTGTATCTACCAATTTACTTTAATCTTAGGACTGACGTGTCTTTTAACAATTGAATCATATCAATAAAACCCATAGGTTTTGAAACAAGCTGTGTCTAAGTCACCGGCGCCATTACGCTTTTTGGACGTTCTCCAACTACCGACGGTTAGGTTCCTGATGAACTGTTTCACGCCTCGCGGATAGGAATACTAACTAATAATAATAGTCGCCATATGTCAATGCTTCGTTTGATAAATTGTTTACAATCAATTTGAGAGAGTAAAACTCTGATGGTTAATTGTGTAACTGAAGACGAGACTATCGCTATCGCCTTGATGTGTGGTTTCACCAACGATACCTGAAAGCCTTTTATTATCGCAATCGCAATAAAAATTCGCCAAGTATCATTGGTGAAGCCAAGCGACGTCTATAAAGTTCAAAGTTTCACGAAAATTAACATGAAGGTGACACCATAGTTTCGTCTTGCTTTATACAATTACCCTCCTGATTTATCGGGATCGCCGGACTAGTTTCGGTCCAATACGTGGGCCTTCCTCAGGATTTACCGAGCGGCGCCAACGTCACTTAAAATGGATACGAACACACATGAATCCCTTAGTAGTAAAATCATCATAAATCATTAAATAAATCTTTAAATTATTGTACGCCCCAGGCCTCCTCAGTTGTGAGGAGAGACCCGTGCCATGCCGTGGGCCAATATGGGTTGCAGCCATTGTTTTGTATTAATATGAATATTCACCTCGTCACATCATCTTTAAGTACCTATCCTTAAACCGAGACTGTTCACTTAGAATATCGGTTCAATTGATTACGGTAACCTTTCACATTTGTGCATTCATAACTTTGTATCATAACTTCGATATTATAACCACTCTGTATTAGAGAACTCTACACAACACAACAGACCTCTTGTTCCACTAACTTGTGTCAACTACGATAAGAAAACTTACAAGTCGTGGCGTTGTTCTACAGTGTTACAATTTAACTAACAACGAACACCATTGTGTCAGTGCAATGCTTTTGAAGGAGTTTCTGTCTTCAGTTAATTTAGGTATAATTTTATTTTACTCTTAAATTGATCTGAAAGTAAACACCCGTTGTTCGCGATTCGTATTTACTTTTACGAGGGTTATGGTTTCGAGTGTTTGTATGTAGGTATGTCTATTTATTTGTCACGTTGTGTAGCCTAAACGACTAATATAAAGGTGTCATAGATTCGTCTTGATGTTCAAAGTGTCGATAGCAATTTTGGGAAAATCAATTTGGCCGCCGTCAGTGGTGTTTTGTGTAAGAATATTTCGTATGACTTTTTTTAATTTTTTTTAGGTTATAAGACAGCAAACGAGCATGCAGCTCCACCCATCTGCTGCCGCCATGACATCTGTGACAAACCTCGAATAGGACCATAAAAGGAACTGGAGGTGTTAGTTCAGGAATGTTAGTTGGTCA
>DWLO01003613.1:0-10780 GCA_018245335.1 Dalla quadristriga | reverse complement strand
ACTGAGTCGTATGTGAAGTCAGTCCCCTGTTTCCACCGGTGTACTAATTATTAATCAAAGATCGGAATATAAAAAAATTTTGATATCGTTTCCAACAATTCAGTTATTTTGTATCTAAGTAGGTATTACTAATTCGTAAATTCGTGTTCTTAAAATACCAGATAAGATAAATGTGAACACTTACAATTTTCAAATATAAATACCAGACTTAAAATATAAATAGGCACCATTATAAATCGTATGTGGTTCGCATCACAAAACGGATACTGCTCAGCATTATGCTGGATGTCCAAGAACAACCAGCGCTTGTCTTCCGCAGGCTCCGTTTGGTGATGCCACGGCTGTCAGCCAGTATCCTCGCACCACTAGCCTTGGCGTATACGTCACCAGTAATCAGTTATAGTGTTCTGTGGTACGGACTCCCTTGTCACCAGTTGACAGTTATAAAAATCCAATATTTAATCTATGGTTGTTTAATTGACATTTCGGTTAATTAACACGTTTATTCGCCCGTTACTCTTGTTAATTTTATTGGTAGGTAGTATAATTTTATTTCCATTCTTTGATTTACAGGTCCAATGAATATTCATACCCCTAAGATGATCGGTTTATTAGCTCGTACACTATAACTTTTCTTGTCTGTAATTTATGGCAATTCTGTGCGAAATTTTTTAGTTTGTTTGTCATTCATAATTTATTACGTCGTTAATCATTTTTTTCAACAGTAGTTACAATCGAATATATATTTTTTTGTGATGATTTATTTGACATAAATCAGTTTTCATTTAACCTAGGATAATCGTTTGAGGCAGTTGCAATTATGTCAGTACACACCCTGGTATCAAATGAATGAATGTTTAGAAGATTTGTGATAAAAATATGAGATTTTATATTCTATATTATGTGATCAAATGAACTTCTCAAGGGAAGTTCAATCAATAATATATAAGTCGTGTCACGCGAAGATAATAATATTCTTAATTAGGCGCTACATTCCCTTTATGTGGCTTTATGTAATCTTACTAATAAATACAATTGGTTTCTGCTGTGATATTAAAATTAAGGTCAATGTACGTAAAATGTTGTACTACAAACACCGAAAAGCAAGTTTGGAAACTGTTAAACTTCAAATAAAATCGTATTTTATGCTTTTATTACAGCCGCTCAGTAAACAAAATGTTTACTCCCGTCTACCATGTAAGAAAATTTGTTATTCATTCGATTGCCAATTTATTGTTTTGTTTTCGAAGAAATTATGAGGTGCTGTATAAAATTATTGTATTTCACTTCACAGTATATTATATTAAAAATATGATAGTGTTTGTTCGTTTGTTAGTTTGTCCTTCTTTATGTTGCAACGTGACGTAATGTATATAGGATAGTAATAGGCATTTAAAAGGGTATTTTTTATCTAGGACAAATGCATCGCTCTTGTGAGATATATAAAATATATATGTATATGTATAGGTCGTGCCAAACTTAATGGCCGCTCTGAACTTAGCTCCCGGGCATTTACAGTCATATGAGAATGGCGGGCGGGATAAGCGCGGGTTGCGGGGGGATGCCTATCGCCTCTTGCGCCCCCTTCCCCCGCCCGCACGTTCCGGCGATACCCGAAGTGTACTGCGCTTCGAACTACGCGTAGATAAGTAGGTCTATTAGGAGTTTACCAAAAATTCACGCTATCGTAGTAACTTTAATAACGAAACCTTTCTCCCTCTTTCTCTAACGCTCTCTAATAAAATACCGTATTGTGTCTTCACATAGTTCAATTTTGTTTATCCAAAACACACTACCGCCATCTATTTTTTGTAGACGCAACACTTATCGCGGGAAACGTAGAAACGATACTTAACGATACGTAAACGCTCTGAGCTAAAAACAATTTGTTCAATTTGTTCATAGTACAATTTAGCTTAACGAAAATAGATTTTGGACGTTTTATAATTGTTAGAAATTTGTGGAACGGGTGGCAACTTGAATGAACGTCGAAAGTAATTTAGTTACAAGTTAAATTGAACGTAATGCAGTATTGAGGGCGATGGCCGTACGCCTAATGTCACAGCTCCTAATAGTGGTACCAAAGTGTACTGCGCATCGAACTGCGCGTAGATCAGAGCGGCCATTAAGTTTGGCTCGTAATATATTATTATGTCGTTACGTGTGCGTGTTACACATACATCTATAATGCCTATATGCTTAATTATGCTTCATAATAACTTAACGGTTGTTGAAAGAGTGGATGATAAATTACTCTGTGATCTATTAGTGCATTAACTACCCCTTTCAATTAACTATTTAACTAATGGTAAACTGTTTCGTAAATGACGATAATTAAGATGGATAGTAATGTTGATCGTTGGTGTATTTATGGTTGATTGAACTTACTTAAGTGACGTTCAACCAAAATTGTAGGAGCTGCTATGCACCAGTGAACTTTATAACTATGTAGTCATTGGACTACATCAGGAATTGTCCTGATGTACTGCACGATCTCACACCTGTTAGTATTTTACGGTAAAAATACAAATGAAGACTTGACTAATTTGTTGTTACCTAGTTGCTTTTGTCCTCAGCGTTATGATAAAGCTGTCACCGGCTCAATACTGAGCATACATATCTGTTGTTAGAATGAGAAAGGTTAAGGCCACAGTACGCAATACTGGCCAAACCTGGGCTGCCAGATATTATTATGAGCTCTTAGCATAACCTTGCGGGGATTCACTTTGCAGTAAATCCACAGATGATATGTAACAGCTTAAAACGCACGCAATATCGAAACAATAAAACGATTTAAAGTAAGCGATAGAGATCGTGGTCTAACTACAGTGTGAGTTAAACATTTTTACCACCACCACATAAGTATTTTGGCTCGTCCACTAGGAAGGAAAGCAAAATTTACTTTATAGAAATATATTTACAATTAATATTTTAATTTTTAAATATTATACTAAATAATATAATATTATTATTTTATAAATATTAGGTTAAGTATCATGTTGTTAAAGTTGATTTTCTAGATGGAATAACGGAGCGGCATTGTCACATGAGTGACAAAAACATTTTTTTGAATTAATCTAAGTTTCCTAATTTATTTTTATGTACTAATCTTTCTTTTTCATTGAACGTCTGTGAGACATGTCGGCAACATTTTTTTTGTAAATACCTGTAATTTTTTTGTACAGAAGATAGAAAAAAAAACGAGTTAAACTTACACAGACCCAATTCTCTATTCCAGAGAGGCGGCATAGAAAGAAGGTTCTTCAAGCGGTTTTCCCGCTGCTTTTCGGCATGAAGTCGGCTGGAGCGGCCATCTTTGGCCTGGCCGTGGTCACGGTCCTCACTCTGAAGGCCTTCTTCGCAAGTAAAATGGCGCTTGGCATCACCGTGTATATGGCCATGAAGAAGCTTTATGAAAGCTACGGCACCGGGTAAGCTTACAATTTTTTAATTTTTATTACTTTTATGCAATATTTGTTATGGTTCTAGAGCATGGTTATTTTAGATTATGGCATGAAATATCAAAAGAGGTTTTTTTTTTTAAATCTGTTTTTTATGCCGGAGTTTTGACACACAGTAAAAGTATTATTACAGTTATAGTGTACTATTGAGTTGAAGTACAGTAAAGTTGTACTCGTAGTTTATTAAAAATTGGTTGTTAGTAAGTAAATCGCTTACTTCGTCTTTAATATTTATAATTTCCGAGTAAATTGAGTAAATATTTTTTTTAAACTTTTATTTGTATAAAATGCTATGTGACCGACTGACGTCATTGACAAAATTGGTGACCAGTTAAAATCTCTAGTCTAGTCTACCTATTATTATTCAACCAACTACATCGTATCGATAAACTGTTGGGATAATCCAAATTAAAATTCTTTGATTACTAAAATTACTGACACAATTTTAATTAAATACAGATAAGATACAGAGTTTTGACCAATCACCAATTTAATGGACTCCTTTGACTTAAAATACCTACTGTATCGGTTCAAACGATTACAAAATTTAAAAAAAAAACAATAATTACTAGCAAATTTTAAATAGATGAAAGTGTTCAATTATTATATTAATAGCTAGCTCGAGCGTGAAAATAATTGTCTGGCAAAAACCGTTTGCATGGTAATAGAAACTTCATTGCGAGCAAAAACTTCGTTTGTACCGATTCAGTAGAAGAATTTTTCAACGCATGACTGTATGTACCGTCACGCACGAAATGTACATAATAATGTGCGTGGTTTCACTTGACTGTACTACTGACTTTACCGTCACTAACAAGACTGTATTAATAATGATTTTAAGAGAAACATGTCGCACGTTTAATTGTACTGGCTTAAATCAAAAAAGTAAATTTTTGAGGAAAGGCAAACACCGTTCTACAATTTTATCCCGTGCATAAACTCATTGGAATGAAAGATAACCATGTTACGCTGTGTCAACAAAGAAGGCAAATTTCGTTGTAATTTCAATTTGAAATCAAAGATGATGTTAACAGAAGCCTGTGAGTATGCGTAACTCAATTCGAGCCTATCTATGTCATATTAAGCCTGTATATAATTATATGTGCAACGTACAAAGAACAGAGGTATTATTACCGTGATAGAAGATATAAGATAAGATAAGAAAACAGCCAGAATAAAAATGTATAAGGATTTAGTTAAAGGTTTCTGATTATCCTCTAGGCTTGGTTTTTCAATGATTTTTCTACTCGTGTAAAGCAAGTTTAAGAATGTTTGAATCTCTTTGAAGACTTCCGTATATCTAATGCATTTGCTTAGAAGATTTATTCGCGATACAGTATCGTTAATTTTTAAAGATATTTAATGTACAAATTTTGCCTAGTAACAAATTGATTAAAGTATAGGAATAGTTTTCGTAAAGTTTGTAGTAAATCGTCTGGTACTTAACTATTTTTCCACACAAATCCCTTTTATTCAAATTTTTATTCAAATTAATTCGGTATAATAATACTCAGTTAGTCCATTTATTTCTCCTGATAAATTTCCCTCGGGGATACTTCGTACATTTACAGTTGTAACTTTGTAAAGAAAAATTAAAGTAACAATTTTAATTAAGCCGCAGAAGTAAAACTAAAATAAATAAAACTTAACTAAACTTCGGAGCTTACAGTAACTAGAAGCGTCTACAAAAAGTTATTTCGCTACGCTTGTGATAAACCATACCTTAAATTGATGATTAACTTCTAACTAATTTTGCTTAAGCTTCAGCGCTAAGGTAAATGTGAATAGAAAGCATGAACAAAATTACTTTATGATTGAATCATCAATGCTTCTTAAAGAAATTCTCAGTTACCAAACACTTATAAAACCATTGTTCTTATTATCTTTAAGAACAAAACGACATGACGCTACTTTAAATGAAATACTGGACCATTGACAAAACAGGAACAAAATGACAGCTAATCTGAAGACATGAAGACCTACAAAGACAACAATTGACTGGAAGCTGGATTAAACGTCATTTATATAATTAAAATATCATGTTTGCATTCCAGCGTTGGTTTGCAAAACCATCCGTATCTTTACTCGCAATATCCGATCGATTTTCCGAGCGCCACGTCGCACGCATACTCCGTAAGTGGAGTGAGCCCGCAGTTTGCATCACCTGAGATGTACAGCCCTACGGGACTTGCAGCAGCTAACTCTCATACGCATGAAATGCTCCAGCAGAGTGACGCTAGTGCTCAGCAGTCGCAACAGGCGCCGACAGTTCTTAACTCCACCAGAGCATCAGAAAGGTGGGACGGTAAGTCTAAAATCCAACGATTACTCGAACCGATGCTTGATAAAATCAGAAGCGTTATCGATCCAATTGCAACCGTCTTCTATGACGCCATACCAGCTACGTTCAGAGGCCTCAACTCGGATGTATCTACCGCGAACGCTGAACCAGATATCTCGACTGAAGAAGGAATTAAAAAACCTAAGGAGATACTAGTGCCTCAGCCGCGACATATAGCACAAAGAAAAATGTTTCGAAAAGGATCTCGACACCGACCAAAGAAGTACACTGAATTGAAACTTGATCTTAACCGACTAAAGCAGAATAAAGATTTACACGACTACGTTAAAACTAAGAAGTATAAATACAACTATCCCCAGACCTTCTATTATCCTCGAGTGAAATATTTTGTTAACCCAAATTACATTGTGAAACCAAATAATAGTAGGCTTCTACCCTATAGAAAAGTTTCATCAAAAGAAAATTCTTCCACGGCTGAAAATATAAATACTTTACAAAACGTTACCACTGAATGGAAACCAATTGTTACACTACATCCGATATTAGATTTTAGTAACGAAACAGGTGTTAGTAATGATTTTAACAGTATTAGACGTAAAAGAACAAAGAGAAGTATTTATACTGAGGTGGGTGCTAAAAATGATGAAAAACAAACCAGGAATTACCGTAGTATAAAAAACAAATCACATGTTTCTGAAAGAGGTTACAGTTACTTTGATATGTTTTCCGATCCATTAGCTGCGCTTATTAAACAAGCTGAGGAATATACGAAAGGAGCAATTAAACACTCCTTGAAGACTAAAAAACCTCCAGTCTATTACAATGTTGCCTACACATTTTTAATGCATTGCCTTGAAGCCATAGACGGTTTGTTCGAAATAAACAACGATGTAGAGAATTATTTGTTTGAGAAGGAGCATAATAAACGCAAAACAAAAAGAAAAAAAACAAAGAATCCTAAAAAGAAAGCTTCTCACCATCAGCAAACACTGTCAAATGGCACCAATGAGAATAAAATTCGCAGAATGCATTTATAATTCAATGCAGAAGAAGTAGAATTTATCGCATTTATTATGCTGTATACTACATAATATTATTGTTGAATTAAATTACTTCTACTATTAATATTAAAGAATTAAGTACTTTTAAATTTCGGTGTTGGTGTTAACAGAACTATGCTGTAGTTGAAAATAGTTGATGTAAAGTAACTGAAGGATGGAATTTATTTCATGTGTTGTAAATATCAATAAGAATGTGTAATTGTAATACAGTTACTATGTATATCTTGCAAGCTTAAACTCGATAAGTTATGCTGGCTAGAATTATTTTCTTGTTGACCCAATTAAGTGACCTACATCTTCAGAATTTCCTTTAGTGTAATTTGATAGAAGTCATTTAAAGTCACTTAAATATATCTGTTTATTTTATTTTTAGTCCACACTTTTTGTGGACTCATACTATTCATTAAACAAAGTTCGCAAATACTTTAATTTTTTATAACATTTTGATCTTAGATTATTTTGCAGTAAAAAATAATTGTATAGTAGGTTACTTTATTTGTTTTCGGTACATTCACTTTTGGGGCAGGTACACAAAATGTATAGAGCTGAGCTTCATTATTACGTATCAATCTGAAAATTTCATGTTCGAATTGATATTTGCAACTTTATTTATTTTTAAAATGATTATTGTGTTATGCAGGGTACCGGAGACGTCCAATGTTTTATGGAACCTCGCGCGCTACTTCAGATTCCTATTTGGCCTCCCAGAAAGCTCGCAGTTAAGTTCTCCGTCGATGTCAATGCCCATGTACGTCATGCCTCAAATGGCACAAATGGCAGGCCAGATGCAAATGTATGCAGCCCCTACAATGGCTGCTCCAACAGCTCAATAGCAAAATTGGACATCTGGAGTCGCAACGTCAATGGATCAAGTGGCGTCATTTAGTTTCAATTAAGCTAAATGTCAGATTGCCACGTGAACTTGATCCGTATCTGGTGATTTTAGTTCAATTTTTGAACACGTGGTGATCTGACATTTAGCGAAATTTGTAAAGCAGTCGCAGTGATTTAAATTTCTGGACTGATTAACAAAATAACTTACCCTTCACCTTCAATTAGATTTTTTTAAATGATCGGTCGAGTTCATTTAAATCACTGTTAGACTGCTTGATTGTAGTTCGTTTTAAGACTGAATCTAGTTCCCTTAGCTTGTTAGTTTCAATCTGTGGTATTATAAGTGCGAGCCCGTCGACTTTATTTACAATTACGATTAGTACGATAATAATTTATTTTAAGTTAAGCGTTGTTGTAATAAGAAATTATTTATTCAGCACGATAAAATAAAAAAATATGAATGTGTGTTATTTTGTTTTATTTATGTTCTTACTTGTCAGAAATGTTAATGGTTGTCTTACTTTCAGCTTTTTAATTATTTATCTTTTATTTCGTTTCGGGAATTTTATTTCTTCGAACATTATTAACAAAGAACACTCGACAGACACAAATTCTAACTGAGATTTGGCGAAGTATTCCGAAATTTGAGTACGAACTGCGCGTGTGACGAATTGCGTTTGTGACAAACAGCGTATTGTGAACAACAACGTAAGTGACGAATTGTGTAATGTTCATCAGCAGCGCCGCCACCTTCTACGATCGCTATAAATTTAAAAATGAGAATTGATATTCATTCTATTCAAATGAAAAAATTAACAAAAAGTTGCTGTCATGGGATATGCAGGCGTTACGAATGTAACCGAAATGCATGCAACTATTGGAGAATGCCATTCGGCATTAAGTCCGCCCTCTGTAACCCCTAGATAAGGTTTTGCAATAAACTGTGAAACATACTGAAAAACAAACTCTCTGCTACAAAATGAATTAATACAAGTACTATAATATTCTTTCAGTAGATCTGAATTACATCACGCCGTTCTTAACGTCAATATCTAAAAATATATTGAAAACAAATTTGAAATAGGCAATCTTATGAGACAATGAAACAACATAATTGAATATAATATGAGATATATTAAGATTAATTCATAAAATGTTAAGAGATTTTAATAAACATAATAACGTTGCCAAAAAAAATACCTTTGTTATACTTATTAGATGGATGAGCAAAATCACATCGTAAAAGTCTTTATACATATATTTTTAATTTGAAACGAGGCTTTCCCTGCGACTTTTCTTTGTCTATCATATAGGAACTATGCGTTTTTCCGGAACAAAAGTAGCCTTTGTCACTCTCCGATCCTAAAACAGTCACTATGTCGATCCGTCGCTCTGTTGCAGCGCGAAAGAAAGACAAACACACTTCCACATGGTAGTAGTTAGGATAAACAAGAGTTAGACCTTGAACTGCTGGAGGGCTGGGTACGGTATATGAAAATTTTGTTTTGAGAAGATTACAAAATTCACAAAAGCCATAGTATTAATTAATTTTTTTGTATAATAGCTAGAAAGCCCAAGATTAATCTTAAGAATATAAAACATGGAACAAATTTAGAGATATTTTTAGATATACTTTTTATTTAACATATTATTACTTTGGACATATTTATTTTGGAGATCAATAAATATATTCCTAAAACGAAGAAAATGCGGATGAAGATTTTACTTTAGTGGCTTAATTAATTACGTCATGTTTTGATCAACATATTATAACAAGACAATTATTAAATACTTTCTATAAAGTATTGTTTAATTGCTCTTGTATTTCTTGACTTCATCAATTTCTTTTCTGCTATCACATTTTATTTCCATCATCCATCTTTAGCTAGGGGGTATACAATAGGATGACCATGGATCACAAGGAGGCGGGAAGGAGTCATATGAGCTTGGGCCCACAGTTTCATACTTTATAGGTCCCATGTACGCCATCAGCTTTTCCAACCTCTTCTTCCATTTCTTCCAGTCCTGGATCTTCTGGGTCTTGATGGAGTCCGTGAAGACCTCGTAAGTCACGTTCTTGAGCTATTCATCAGAGAAAAAGGTACAGAAAACTGTTTACATAACATAACATGTAAACATAACATTTTTAGGTAGTCACTTACTGTAGGTATCTTTCTTACCAGGAGTGTCGTCTGACTGTGATAATAAAATTAATGACAATAATTAAATGGAATATGCTTTTTGTATGACATCTAAACACTTACAGGCAAAAGTGTTGCTACTCTCATAAAATCATAAGAGTGGCCACTATACATCTTATTGGTGGTAAAACTTGTACACTTACCCAGCGTGGTGATAATGAGCAAATCCTCCTGTTTTTGGGAGAGGCTTTTAGTTCAACAGTGGACTACTACAGGTCACAGCATACGTAACCAGATAATAATCTCGGACGGGATGGAGACGTGACGTGCGCCGTTCTTAGCGTGATCGTGGTCTTTAAACATACGGTCATGAAAGATGCACGAAAGAACACATTACCATCACAACACCATGTTGCCTTGACCTACGGGCGAGAGTGCTATGCATTCGCGACGGGGTTCAGACGAGGCGGGGCACGTGCCGTGCGGGACGGAGGTAACATCGTCTTAGACGATGCTTTTTCACGGGCCGTCCCGTCCCATCCGTTTATCTCGTCACGTTTAATTTGTTACTATATTTTTTTGTAACGATGTCATAAAATCGTCCAGGGGCCCTACTATGAAAATCGAAACGAACGCTGCGTTCATTTCGATCTTCATAATAGGGCCCCTGACCGGTCCGACACGAGGATAGACACGTATGCTATGACCTTAAATCTATTTCTCTTGGCACTACAACTTTTTTCTTACCTTACATTTACATAATTTCATTGATGGCTTTAGAGCTATAATTTCCAAAGTTCTGTGCCCTAACATTTGACGATGATTTAATTGCTAAGGACAAAAATACTGGCAAATGTTCGTACTAAAACGATTTGGACGTTTTTCAGAATTCTTTCAGGAAATAGAATAACATGTAGTTTTTAAACTTAAGGTGTAGAAACGACTAACACGTGTAGAGGGTTGGTAGGTACCTCTAACTTT
>DWLO01003612.1:0-10782 GCA_018245335.1 Dalla quadristriga | reverse complement strand
TTTCCCGCTGTTTTCTTCAGGTCGTCAGTCCACCTTGTCGAAAGGCGGCCTGTGCTCCTTTTTCCGAGTCGTGGTCTGCATTCGAGGACCTTTCTTCTCCATCGGTTATCGGTCCTTCGAACGACGTGGCCTGCCCATTGGCACTTCAGCTTGCTAACTCTTCGAGCTATGTCGGTAACTTTTGTTCGCCTACGGATTTCATCATTGCGAATTCGGTCGCGTAGCGCAATACCGAGCATGGCTCTCTCCATAGCACCATTTATACTATTTAACTGAATAATAATCCCTCGTACAGTCCTATTCGAGGTTTTATGGATTTCCATGGGCGTCAGTGGTTGCTGCGTCTGCGTGCTCGTACACACGCTTCACCTCGCGAACAATCCAAATCAATGGGTTGGAGTAAGAAATACAGCAGATAATCAAGCTGTGGTAACTATCATAGGTATGCACGTACCTACACCTGATACATGGGCGTCCTAAAATAAGCTCGAGGTGTCATTAAAAAGCAATTTCGTAGGATAAGGTCCGCAGCCACGCCCTTCACGTCCTAGCACGTCCGGCTGCGCCCGCGGGGTTCGCTCCGTCGAAACCGGAGCTGGCTGCGTTCGGCTCAAAAATGACCGTGGCTAAATATATCGCGGGGGGGAGGCGGAGCGCGCGCCGCGCGGCCGCGCCGGTCAGAGCCGCCCCGGTCGCCGCGGACTCCACATTCCAACGTCGCTGTGCTGCCGGTCTCAGAAGCGGTGAAGTGACTGAGTGACCGCCTTCAACCCGTGCGACGTAAGTGCCGCGCCGTGCAGTGCAGTGACTATTGTACAGTGTGTAGGAGCCCTAAGTGCGTTCGGAAATTGGGAATACGGGAAAAGTTTAAGTTTCGGCCGATGCATGGACTGTTGTGAGATCTAAAAATAATCCGGCGTGGAGTGTGCCAATTTGAGGCAGGGACGGCGCGCGGAAATAGAAAAGCCATGTATAGCGCGGATAACGTTACCGACGCGCGCCGCCCGGCCCTCCGCTCCAGGGATTACACGACCTCACGCGCCCCGCCGGCTTACGCTCGTCACACGAAATACATTACACACTGTACACTGGTCAATTTGCACTACATAGCTGATTGTAATTTTTTACTGTTTTTTGTAAGCATAGTTTATGTATATTTTTGTATAGAAATGTGGTATTTTTTTTTTAAGTAATTTAAACGCTCAATTTATATAAAAATTCTGCGTGAAGATATGTTAAAATCTGTAAAATTATGTACAACATAAAAATACAAAAGTTCCGTTAATCTAAGTAGACAGTTTACAAGTCGATGTTCTGGGTAAAACTTTGACATATGATAACATTTAACAAGTAAAGAGATATCCCAAAAACCGTAACTGACCCTCAAAACCCTATAAAAAGCATAAATCTTTAAACATTTAGAAATATCGAAACATTTAAAAAAAATACGCACTGTTACTTAGACAACTGTTTTATAATTTAATTTTGTGGTTTATATAATAATAATTCACTATTCAATATCTGAAAATCTTAATATTTAACAGCATAATATATTTTTTACCGATATCTCCAAGTAGCCCTATTGTAGAACAAAATGTATGAATGAGAATAGGCCTAATACAGGTTGAGAATTTATTTAACTTCTCAAACAAATACGATTCATATCGTCGCTCACAGTACAGCATTGTATATTATGGACAAATTCTTGTATACTGCAACAGGAGACATGCCGCAATTTATTCAAATATTATCATTGCGAATAAATATTATTGTGTTTCTTACAAATATTCACAGATGTATTTCAACAAGCTATGAAATAATTATCGTGTAAATAGAAAACGATACACGATACAGTGCACAATACAATTCATATGCAAACAGAGAATGTTCACTAAGACTGTGGTCCGGTATTACGTAAACGTAGATTCCAGTAGATTATCTGCATAGATAGATATTCTACTCTTTATTGTACACACGAAGTAATTTCAGCGACAGCAACTACATCTCCGAAGCGCTGTAAAAACGCGACCGCAGCGCCAGCGCAAGGAACGCGCAATCCAATTTTACACTTTCGTTGAACGCTTGCCAGCGCGACCCGTCGTAGGTGTGCATGATGGCAGGAAAGATAAAACCGACCGAAAATAGACACTTGTAAACAATAAGCTGCTAAATTATACGTTCCGGTTACGTTTCAGTTCTAAAGCTGAAGGAAACGTCGATTTTCACCCTGGAAACAACGTACGCCCCGATATACATGCTGTTGCTATACGAAAGATTAATGCATCTACAAATCCGGATTAAGTAATAGTAATTGCGCGCATAATTCATTATAATACGGACATTAAGATCCCATTTGCAACTGGAGATCGAAGCCAAGCATTTAGAGTTGATAATCGTACAACGTTTTAGCTATTTCTGCATCTGACATATACAATTGTATTCGAATCTAAATGAGAAACGTTAAATAAATTAAGCTTTCAAATTAGTTGACCTTTTACCTTTATGTAAAATAAAAACGCACTCACACTAAGATAACAGATACAGGCTAGATATAGGCTAATTTAAGCGCTATAAAGGGATGCTTAAATCAACAAACATTAAATTCTGAAGATAGAAACATACTTAATTACAAAGAACTAAAAATTATTTTAATAGGTACGAGTAATAAATAGCAATATGCAGGCTACATTTGATTATTGCGTAGAGAAAGTCATAAATGTGGGTCACTGCAGATTAACCCGATTCATATTTATAGGAAGTCAAATGTTACACGGCGCTATATAATTTTGAAATGCAGCCAAAGCCAGTTAGATCGATTTGATTGTAAACAATATCGAACACGATGCACTTTTGCTTGCCAAGTTATAAATAGCCGCAATTATTATAAAAGATGATGCACTGACGCTGACGTCTCATAAATATACCTTTTAAGATTGTACTAAGCTTGATTTTCTTTTGCAGATTTTATAATCCATCACCATGTCTGACGAGGAAGAATACTCGTAAGTATTAGTGACTGAAGTCAAGATGAGAGCGGCAAAGAAATATTTGGAAATCTTCAAAGATCTTGAAATCAATGAACTTTTTTTTAAAGAAACACCAGTAACAATATAACACGAATCACTTTACACAATAGAACACGACACAGGAGTTAACATTTGTTGATATTTGTGTAGTATTAGTAGTCCACTTCGTGTCAAAGTAAACTAACATTGCCGAACCTCAACAGTAAACTTAGACTAGACACAATCCTCTGTTGTCCTGTGTTAAATGTTAACGTGATGTTTCCGCAGTGGCTCCGAGGAGGAGGAGGTAGAAGAAGAAGTTCCGGAGACGTAAGTGTTCAGTCGACAAGCCTTCTTTCCAACTACTCTTTAGACACCTACCGTTTGTTTTGTCGATTCAGCTTTATTGGGCCTGGTTTCTCTGCCTCCGCCAATCTCTCATTGTCAAGGGAAGCATAAGTAAAATGAACTGTCTGTATAAAACGCTCATTCAAGTGTGATTTAGGCTAGCAGGTGTGAGCCCCAACACTTGACCCCCGGTGATAGGGACGCTGCACGCCTTCACCAAACCCTATTCTCTCTTTTGTTGCAGGAAGTAAGTGGCGTGCCCTTTTGGTTGACCCGACACTTGCACTCACTTCGCTCTTTAGGCTAAGTCTAGACGTCTACATAACGCTTATAGTGCTAAGACTCCACTTCCATTGCTTTCAGATAACAAACTATTGGATCCGTCCAGCCGCTGTATTCTGCTTGTCTAATACCAAAACCTCCACGTAACATCATGATCACTCGGTCAAAACTGACCGCTCAGAAAGGTCAGTCTGTTCTAGCACCCGTCCAGCTGATCTCTCTGTCGAATGGACTAAATCCTGTGTTGTTTCGTTCGGCTTAACATATTCGGCTTTCTTTGAATGTTGGATACATCCTAAGGTCTCTACAATTTCTAATCGTGTACATTTTCTTTCCCTTCGGACGCTGTCTTCGTTACGCGCAGGCCCGCACCCAAACCCGAGTAAGTATCAGCGCCTGTCAGATTTTATTTTTACGCTTCGCTTGTAGTCGATGGATTGTGCCGCCAGGTTGATATGCAAAAGCTGTGATTGGCCGCGACATTAATATGCTGCACCGGGTGGACCACCGATTTCACTATATCCAAATTTTTTATCACAAGGATGGCTTGTAACGAATTCTCTATTCTGGATGCGCGAAATAATCACCTCACCGCTTATTTTTTCTTTCTATATTTTTGCGATACAGAGTGGTATATTGTACAATGTAGTAGAGGCTGATTGTTATTTTCTGTTTCTAGGAGTAGACCATCGATCGCGTAAGTTGCACCGCTCTCTGTGGTGTCACTAACTATGTAATCCTTTCATTAACTCACAAGGCCCGGGCGCGTGTATTCTCTATGATCTTTACGAAACTCCAGAATTATCGCATCCGACCAGATGACCGTTTAGTAAACGAATAAATCCCACGCAGTGGTCGGGTGCTATATTTAACTGTTGTAGGCGTTCCATTTTCTAAATTCATTTAACGCTGCGCCCGCGCCGTTTAGCAAAGAATCGAATGTCGGTCAATGGGAGACTCGCGCAGTCCTTTCGGACTCGCACCTCAATAATTGCATGACAGTAGCATGAAGTGCAAGCATGAGCAACGTAATACAATAATGTTATAATATTTATATGTATACCATTGTCCTTGGTAACGTGCATACCACGTAATATCTCATTTACTTATGTTCCGCCGACACTGATGTTAAACATTTACTGAATCAAAGCCACCGACACAAACATACATAATATTACACGTGTTTATGTTGATGTATGTCCGTACACGTTCTATCTCCAGTCCAGTGTCATTTTAAAATAAATAATCCGTTCACAAAATAACATAATATTTTGAGTGTTAACTGAAAATACAACACGAAACAGATCAAGGCAGACACAATTGTTAACAGAATACATTACGAACAAACACAACACTCAAGCTAAAGGATTTACATAACGAAAATCGATAAAAATTCACCGTAACAGCCGCTATATATGTATTGTGAACCGTCGGTACGGCGGTCTCTAACATTAACAAACATATAGATATTGATTAAATTATTGATTGAGTTCCTTCGTTTTTCAGGGGTGAAGGAGACCCAGAATTCATCAAGGTAAATTTTATTTACTGACATAGACCTGATACATCTTTTCTTAATGAAATTGAAGTGAGTGGATTTCTAAATAACTACAATTTAATGTTCTCGTCTGTGTAGCGTCAAGACCAGAAGCGGTCGGACTTGGATGAGCAGTTGAAGGAATACATTAACGAATGGCGCAAACAGCGAGCCAAGGAGGAGGATGAACTCAAACGCCTCAAGGAGAAGCAGGCCAAGCGCAAGGTGAGCTAAAGACCAATTAAATGCGTAAGCTTTGAACTTATTAGTGTTAAGTTCCGACATATTAGTGATCACACTCGAAATTACTCTAAGAAGACCAATAGTGACACATACGCTTTTGAAAAATGTATCTTAAGTTGAACAGTCATCAAGCACACTCAAAACGACAAGTACGATGACTTATCCAAAGTAAAAACAGTAGTGATAAATAAGCTAATGAACTTTGAAAGCGGTAAGTTGTACATGTTAGTTACTATAGTAAACATTCCAGGTATCTCGCGCGGAAGAAGAGAAGCGCCTCGCCCAGAAGAAGAAGGAAGAAGAAGAAAGGAGGGTCCGCGAGCTTGAGGAGAAGAAACAGCGCGACATTGAGGAGAAGAGGCAGCGACTCGAGGAGGCGGAGAAGAAGCGCCAAGCTATGCTCCAGGCCATGAAAGATGCCAGCAAAACCGGACCAAACTTCACCATTCAGAAGAAGAACGAAAACGTAAGTACCACATAACGAATCGCTAATGAAGAATAGTATACCACACATATTTATTTAAATTTATTTCAAAAAGAAATAGGGATGATGATATCTGATATAGCTTCGTAAATTAATTGAATAAATTATTGAGTAAACAACTAGAAAATTAAAAAGGAGGCATGCCAAAACTAAACTATACCATTTATATTTTTTGCACAGTTTGGCCTGAGCAATGCTCAACTGGAGCGCAACAAGACCAAGGAACAGTTAGAAGAGGAGAAGAAGATCTCGCTGTCCATCCGTATCAAACCTTTGAAGATCGAGGGTCTTTCGGTCGACAAGCTCAGAGTAAAGGCGACGGAACTGTGGGAATGCATCATCAAACTCGAGACGGAGAAATACGATCTCGAGGAGAGGCAAAAGAGACAGGACTACGACGTAAGTACCATGCTGAATAGTACAAAAATGATAATGTAGATCATTTGTGCAATAAGATCAGTGAATTTACACCTAATCTTAGTACGTTCGATATGTAACGATTTATATTTCCAACAGTTAAAAGAGCTCAAAGAAAGACAGAAGCAACAGTTAAGGCACAAGGCCCTTAAAAAGGGTCTTGACCCAGAGGCCCTCACAGGCAAGCATCCCGTAAGTACGCACCTTTGGAACTGACGGAATTATAACAAACAAAAAATTAACAATTTTTACAATTAACGTTTTATTTTCCAGCCCAAAATCCAAGTAGCGTCCAAATACGAAAGGCGTGTCGACACAAGGTCCTATGATGACAAAAAGAAGTTATTCGAGGGTGTAAGTACAATAAACTTAACATAAGAGACGAGATTAAGATCTAGTCAACCATAAAATCAAGACTTAGATAAAAAATATTGAATAGAATAGAATACATATCAAATAAAATATTGCAAAATTATACATAGGAGTTTCCCAGAATATTATATGTGGAACAGTGGAAGCACAGTACAAAACTTGTCGAAAAATGGGCGCCCTCAAAATTTTCCGCGGTAAACCACAGCAGCTGGTTTTCAGTGCGGCCCTCTTTGTCGCGCAGTTCGGACTGCAATTGGACCTGACATAATAAGGGACGATGGTAGTTTTAAAGATGGAACAGCTAATCGTACTTTGTATGAGACACTGGGAGCACCAGACGAACAACCGTTGGCAACAACAACAAGCATTCCTATCCTCTGAGTCGCGGTGAGATGTGATGCAATCAGTCACTCTCATTACTACACGTGTAATGTTTAGGTTTCGTAAATAAATATGTTTCGCTCGAATTTGCACTTCGTAAACCAATTGGGATTTGGATCGAGAAATAATAAACTTTAAAACAAGACATTAAGTAATCTTATCGATCTTAAAGATAGGATTTATTAAAACAAAAAAAATCTGTGGCTAACTATTAACTTTTTTGTTAATCCATCTTTAAATCATTACCATTTAAGTAATTTTTTCGAATATAAAATTTAAAACCTCTTTTCAAAACAATTAATTGAATAGAAGAGTTAACCACATTCTATTTATTCCGATTTATAAAACCTCAAGTGTACCTAATGAGATTATTAATGAATAGATAATAGGAAGTGACAATGGGCTATTTGACTGGTTTCTGGAACCCATCTTAGATTATGTAGTGGTGGTAATAGATACCAAGTGGTCATTTTAATTTTTTTTTGTGTATTTCTCCCAAAATTTGCAAATAAATATGCACCAGTTAAATACCCCGCCAAAACACTATCGTAAACAATATGGCGTGACACTGACTTCAGATACCTACGTCACACGACAGTAAAAATCATCAAAAGTATGACACGACAAATATAATCACTTTGGTGTGAAGTTAAAGCAAAATAAATGTATTCTATTCTATTCATCTCAGATACAGCCAATCCCGATCGTTTACGATAGAATGGCGATAGGTAAAAAAAATATTTATTTATGGATAAATAAATCTATTATATTGATATCCATAATTTATGTTGACTACAATAAATAAGGCATTATTTATCACACTGTCAAACAGCGTATTATTATCAAGAACTGTAAATAAACGCTGTCAGTAAATGATGCAAAGGGAAGAAAAATTCAAATAATCACTAGCAATCTTTAACTTGTACTGGTATTCAAACAGGGTTACGATACTGTAGTGGCAGAAATTATGGATAAGGTTTGGAACGAGAGGATGCAAGAATGGATGAACCGCACAAGAAGTAAGAGGATCAGCTCGAACCGGTTCCACGTTGTGTGACATTTGTCCCCCACTGTAAAGCATGTCTTCGCGGCATGTTCTGACACCCGAGCATTGAGCCCTGATCGATCCCTACGAAATATGTGTCAACTGCCAAATTAAAATGAATCTTAAAAGCAAAAACAACAAGTCATAAACCGTCCTAAAATATTGTACATAATTAATTTGGCAAGCCCCCAAACATCATTTGAAACCCCAACATGAATGTATTGGATGTGTCCCCGACAACCGTGTCTCCTCTAGTAACTTGTGCTATGGTATTCAACCTTGTGTTAACCCTTCCCCTAGGACCTAGAGAAACTGAACAAGGACTTCCTTGAGAAGGTGTGGTCCGAAAGGGCTGAAGAATTCGGAGTCAGGCAAAAGAGTGAGTACAGAAGAACGATTTGCATGGAAACAGCGCTGGACGGGAGGTCGAGAGCATACGCCGATGGCATCCACGGCTTAAATATACGATACTATTAATACATTAATGCCGGACTGAAATATAGCTTGTGACCTTGAGATATATTTTTACGAGCTGCCAAGCCGTGGATACCGAAGGTTGTACTCAAATGCTGAAGCACAAAAACTGATTTATTGGTAGGTTAAAGCTTGGAGCCAACAGTTACTTTATTTCCTTTTCATTTCACCTGGTCCTTTTTGGAATGAGCTATGCTAACAGAAATAGACATTAATAATCTTTGTATTTTTCTGGTTTTTCGATGTATATAACTTAGACACACAAATTAACATTATAACTTAACCTCTGAAATGACGGAGCGGCACTTAACACTGGACACAATTGATTTTCTATTGTGTCTACGATTCCGGCATTTATAAGGTCAATAGTCAGAGCCCAGAGAAGTTCTGGAACGCTTATTGGCAGTGTAGACTGATTGGACATATGAAGTTAGTAATGACAATTACTCTAGCTACTATTTTGCTTGTTTTTAGTTACTTTTTTGCCAACGAGGGCAGACAATGTCATTTGTTTTGCCTTCTCCGGATATATCAATCAATAAGTTCACATATGAAGTGGCTCACAATTATAGTAATGTGATTGTCAATAGATTTTTTCGCGCTTTAGCCATTTTAACCTTTGACGTAAACGCCAGATGCCTTTGTCTGCCTGGCTGCTTTTTGGAGCTGCCAAAAGGATGCTCCGATTTCAATTCGTTTATTTTTGTTTAAAAACTGGTAATTGCAATGAATAAGTCAAGTCTAACCGTATTGAAATCGGATTATCCATTCTGGACAATATTAGCTTAAAGTGTTTTCAAAATGTAGCTATCAAATATTGTTGGGAAAGATAACCCGTATCTTAAATATGCCGTTGGACTAAGTAAAGCCGGTTACAATAGGTAGGTACAAGTGGATGTATGACCGCTAATGGCCAAATTTTTTAAGCGCTTCCGTGCTTCGAAGGGCACCTTAAACCGTCTGTCCCGGTTATCGCCTGATAAGTCACGGAGCCTTGTCGGAGGCCTCCAGGCGGCCTGAAAACCCTCCGACACTCCGCATCGGAGCAGCGTGGTGGAGTATGCTCCAGGCCTTCTCAGTTGTGAGAAGAGACTCGTCCGGTGCAGTGGGCCTTTAAAGGTCATTCTGCATTACCATCCATCAGCCTTTATAAGTCTACTACTAAACTAAGCCTTCCTTTAAGGGTTGCAGCCAAGCCATTATGTATTATTGGGGATTAAAAAGCTCCAAATTCACCTAACTACACTAACAGCGTCCACAAAGTTAACCCTGCACTATAACGCCTCTGTCCAACAGCGAGACTGCCCAAATGGTTCGGCGAGAGGCCCGGCAAGAAGAAGGGCGACGTCGACTCTCCCGAGGGCGAGGAGGACGTCAAGGCCGAGGTGGAGGAGGACGACGAGCCCCTGTACGAGCCCGAGCCTGAGGAGGTAGAGGAGATCGTGGAGGAGGAGGAGGAGGAGGAAGAGGAGGAGGAGGAAGAAGAGGAAGAAGAAGAAGAGGAATAAGTAAGTGAACTGGCGTGTGGGTCGCGTTACGTGGCGGTCAACGGGCTATCTATATCTCACGCTTAATGATATACTGGCTTCACTCAAAAAGTAGAGTTTTGGAAAAACGCAAAACACCATTTTATAATTTTCTCCGTTGCAAAAACACATTAGAATGAAAGAGACCCATGCTACACTGTGTCAACAAAGAAGGCGAATTTAGTTGCAATTTCAATTTGACATCATAGATGACGTTAACAGAAGCATGTGAGTATGCGTAACTCAATTCGAGTCTTGTCTTGTCTTTGTCTTTTTGGGTCTGTTTATCATTATGCGTGCGATATGCATTGTATGTTTTATATTTTTAAATCACTGTTTACATTTATTATTAGTTTTATAAAGTAAGGTAAGTGGTATGTGGTCACCGTCGGCTATGGACACAAGGAACATCAAAGGAGTCGCCAAAGCGTCGCCGGCCCTGAAGGAGTGGTCTTTTTGCGCCTTTTTTGATGAACCCCATGTCATAGTCCACTGAGAAAACCTCAGAAGGAAGCTCATCCCACAACTTACACGTGCGCGGCAAAAAAGTTTGCGCGAACCGTTTTGTGGAGAACCGCCACGAATCCTGTTGGTGCGAATGAAACCTTAGTCTTAGTGGAGGAACGGTGGATACATCGTTATAGAATAGCAAAAAATATAAATAATGT
>DWLO01003611.1:0-10782 GCA_018245335.1 Dalla quadristriga | reverse complement strand
ACTCTTTCCCTACATGACGCTTTTCCGTTCTTTTCCATCTTTATTTCTCACGTATTACAACCTTAGGGTTAGATTTTTTTATTGAAATTGATATGAGACCAACCTCGATAGATTAATGGACCCTATTTATTAAAAAAATAATCATTCAAATCGGTTCAAAATCAGCGAAGATATCGCGTAACATACAAAAAAAAGTCCAGCCGAATTGATTATCTCCTCTTTTAATACCCGTAAATCATTTATAAATAGATGTTGTTTCTCGTAACGCAATTATTATTGAGTTTTGATCAAATGTACAGATTAAATTTGATAAAATGTTGGTTACTCGTAGCGAACCCTTGAAAGAATCACCTGCGGTAAGTTTTAATTTTGCTCCATGCGTATAAGACTTTTCATAAGAAAATATTAACGAATAAATATTTTTCTACATTCTAACAAAATTTAGATTAGGTACACAGTACACGGTGACACGAACCGTGATTAAATACCTTTAATATGGATTCGAAATATTGCCAAACAGGTTGGAGATCAGATGATCTCATCGAATTTATTCTATGGTATTTATTACATTGGCGAGATTTGTCAATAAAGAAAAAAAAAACGATAATTAATAATGTGTCCATTAAATCTTTAAGTTTCACTTTAAACTTGTATCGTATCGTATCGTTCGTAAAATGTAATGAAATAATTTAAAATACTTATTTTGTGTTCTTCGGAATGCAGTTTGATAATTTGTGTAATACCAACTACGGCATGAGGTTGTTAGTAATAGTAGGTAGGTATGTTTATACCTATAGAAACCTATTTCCGCCAACTATTGAATATTCCAAACTTATTGATTGTTTATATTGCAAATTACGCGGGTAAACAAAACTTAGGTCAATTGCGTAAATCATTATTGTTCCGGGTCTCGTCTACTAATGAGTCAGCATCAGATCAAATATCTCGAGAAAATGTCAAGGTCATCACATCACGTTTTAAAATATCATTTTGATCCAAAATACTGAAGCTCACGCATTTTAATATTTTTATAAATATAAAACTTCTCTTATAAATGTTACATTTCAACTCATTTGCTAAAATTAAAGTTCTTATTGACTTACAAAAACTAAAGTAATTATATTGAATGAACAACATATATGAAAAACATATACATATTTTTGTTATTAATAATTATGATAAAAATAATTTCCAAAAATTCACTGTTACTTATCACAAATGAGTTAAAGCAAATTTAAATACATTTTGTTTAAAGTTACATATTGACAACAAAATTAAATAAAAATGTAATAATTCAGAACACCAAATTAAAAAAAAAATAAGATAGAAAGAATTAAACTAACAACTTGATTTTTAAATGTATTATTAATTCCTAATTGTTTGTTTTTTTAATGTTACATGTAATTATTATGATCGTAATGGCTGGATATGGTTGCAGTTAAATTAAAGTATAAAAAAATAAACTCACCAAAATATAAAATAGAATCCCCGGCTCCATGGCGCGGGTGTAGGCCTGTCAGGCCCCACTGTCCACTTCAAGGTTCAGCCTCCAATGTTATGGCAACACTTTAATTTCCTATACAGAGCCGGTTAAGCTCTGTTCGTGTTAAAATTCGCTAACATGTCCCGCTCACACGGCCGGCTTTTAAAACTAAAATGTGCAAACTCGAAGATGCGCTCTTATATTACTTCTTACCTTAACGCCGAATACCGCAACGTATTTGGCATATAGGTGTATCACCTCGCATGTGTGCGTTTTTCGGCGACAAAGCCTTCGGTCATGTGTATAGTCTCCAATATATGATAACGACACGCCGTGTATGTATGTCCCGAATATTAATATATCCTTTTACCATAATTTAAACTTGGTGAGAGCGTAAATCTCATGTCACCAACTTGCATCAGATTAATTTTTAATTCCTTGAGCTAATTAGGGTTTGCCGCTAATGAATCTTCGTGCTTTTGATCTGTCCGTTGCATCGGATAGTTAATCAATCCAATTTTGTACTAATCGAATCGACGACCACATATTTATTTCCGTACTTAAATTTATTTGTAATTCTAAGGACATAATGGATATTGCTAAAAACTGCATGGATATTTATTAACTAATAAATAAATACCCGCTGTAAGGGTAAGCCAATAAATATTTCGGCCTCCTATAATAATGTCTGGAGTTGAATACCCATCTACGTAGCTGTGACTTTTCAAAGCCGCGTGCATTTTAAGCAAATTAATATCACGACTTAAAAGTTCGTGACGAATCTCCATCCCTAAGAGTTCTTTATAATGTTTTCAAATGCGTTTGAATCCTAATCTTAAATCCATTCCATTCAGGCAGAGTGGGCTGGGCTACATAGTGGGCTGGTGATGTCTTGATGTTGGCAATGATGATGATGTTGGTTGACAAAATATTATTCACTTAAGTGACCTCCGTTCTGAAAATGATGTCATTTCAATTATATAGCTGGACGGGTGAACGAAAGCATGTACTTTGTTTCTAGGCATTATCTTTTGAAGTTATAGGTAACCTTTTGTTGTTTATTATATACGTTGTTTTAAGAATAACGTTTGGATGGAAGCATAAACACGACGTGATCGAAGTCAGATCTTAAAGTTTCAAAGTTTTCAATATCTTTTAGAATAGGTAAGTACAAAATAATAATGGTATTTATTCTGAAACTTTGGTAGCCTAGACTAGACACTTGGTAAGTAGTGGGTTAGTAAAGTTTGAAAACAATTGGTGACCATGTCGAATTACCAATCCAAGAGGGATAGGTATTAGTACCTTTTATTTACGCTTACACCCTAGGATTCCCTGTGTTGCGGGTTGCGGACACACATAGAAAACAATACAATTTAACGTCCAAGACCCCAGTACAAACACTTATCTGCCAAATAAGTGTCTACCCCGGCCGGGAATAGAACCCGGGACCCACAGCTCGTCAGTCAGCATCACTAAACAACGCGCCACGGAGTTGTCGATATTGAAATTGAACTTGTTTGATTTGTTAAGTTGAACTTTTACCATTATCACGTAGAGCTCGTTTTATTGTTCTCGTTATAAAAACTTTGCACGAACTAATGACGTCTTGCCAAATACATACATGCATAGATACGAAAAATCAAGGATATTTCTTTATAAATGACGTTTAAATTCCTTTCCTTCGAATGTTAAGGAAGTACAGGGTTGTAATTTTCTATGGGGCTTTCATAAGCTTACATGATTGATCCTTTTACAACCTTACATTTTTATCTCACGCGTCTTAAATTATCCTTATAAAGTGTATAATAGCTTATGGGATAGCCACGCGGGTGTGAGACTCCTGATTACATAATCGAATACTTACAAAGGTACAAGGCTAGGTCAGCCGAACAACCTTTTGACATTTTTATCGCTGATTCAATAAGTGCCTCTGTAACGCATGTGTCAGAGCCCAGACCGGTCACTGGTGCATTTTTTGTTCAATCAAGTTTTACCGATAATAACTTAATGTTAACCAGACCGCAAACTTTTAAGACAGCGAATGAGAACAATTGAATGGTGTAAGACAACTTTAAGAAAGTGACAACTTGAATCTGAGCCTACTGTTATACGGTTATATGACTACGTTGTGATTGGAGAGCGTAATGTTTATATATTAATTTAAAGCGTCAACTACGTTCTCAATATATTTAAACTATTATTCATTTTTTTTCAAATCTCTGTTGTAAAACATTTTGGTAAACAACATAATTGTTTTTTTATTAAATTAGGTTATTGAACACATTATAAAAATTATGATTATCTTTACAAGCTTGTAAACTTTAGAAATTATATTATGTAAAAATTTAGAATTCTTTGTTTGTTTATATTTCCATTAGTTCAATTAGGATAAAACTTTGGTGAGTTTTTGTGCGCACGCTGGAGAAGAATTTATCCTGAAGAATCCTGAATTAAAAAAATAAGACCACACGGATGAAGTTGCGGCAACAGTAAGTATGTTGTACAGGTTGATATTAAAATGCGAAGTTGAAATGATATCCGTCCATCAGCCTTTAAAGGTCCACTGCTGTACGAGATAGGCTTTCCTAATTGAAATTATATATTTTTCACAAAATTTATTTCAGCGAACATTAGGGATCGGCAATTCTCGTGTAGAATTTCTGAGAGGGATAGTATTACAGTTATAATTAATAAAATAAACAGTATATAAAATTAAGTTGTCCAATTTTCAAATGAGAGCATTAACCTTTTTCGAGAAATGTTTGTCAGTGGTTATGTTACTGGAGCGATAACAGAATTATAATAAATAGTTCTATTGAACCTATACGGAATAGAGACGGTCTGCAAACCAACGGCGCGCTGGCTTGAATAAATTATCCCATCGTGAGTATTCTTATATATCGTCATATATTTATAGGAAGAGATCTGCGGTCAGCAGCAGAAAATGCAATAAGGTTTTCGGCAAAATACAATATAAAATACTTCTATTTATTTAAACTTAACATTGTTATGTTTAATGATAGGCAAAAATATCACAGTACACAGTCCTCATATATTTTACACCACAAAATCTTACCAATTATTAAAATTGGAATGTCTGTCTATGGTATTGAAATTATTGTAAATAATTACATGGAAGAACTTTTGTAAGAATACTTACTTTTGTTAGATTTTGATGAAACTTTCGGCTATTGATGAGGGAATACTTACTTAACGTATAAGTTTTGTTTTATCTTAATATCTCGGACGGTTTTTTAGTTTAGCCCGTAGTCTTTACCCTTTTTCACTGTTTAAAATTTTCGGTATTTCGAGATTTCACGCGGACGAAGTCGCTAGTTCTTCCTCGTTACTAATACGTAGGCTGAGTCTAGTCGACAGTTCATCTGGACGAATTGCCTTATATGGCTAAACATCCCGATAGACGGACGACTGCAAAAAAATTATCATCCGTATATATGGACGACTATAATTAGTAATCCTTCAATTCGAGGTGGCATTATATTACTCGTAGCCGAAAATTATCGTTTCTTGTAATAAAATAAGCTCAAAAAGAATTGTAGGCAAATTTGTATCTGTTTCAAAATGTCTTTTACGTTTCATAGACACATACAGTATAATATAGCATGCCTTAAAAGGCCCCTTGAAATCTTTTCCAGTGGAATGGCAAGGTAAAGTAAATTTAATTAATAAAGACAATCATTTATTTTGTTTTTCTTCTTAATGGCGTTCTGCGAGGAAGTTAATTTATCAGGCGATAGTGGTGCCAGGGTGGCTAGGAAGATTCATGATAGTACTATCAGCTTGATGGCTGCTTTTGTCTAAACTACTTAAGAAGAAATGTAGTTCCGTATTTATTAACAATTGTTACATATTTTTAAAATAATTATAAAATGCGTACAGGAATTTACTTAGGAATTAGATACATGATAACATTAAGTGGTGATGGTGATCTGGTGATTGGTGAACACTAGTCCCCACATTAGGATACCCTGCACCTTGGGTGACTAATCTCTGCACATACAAAATTAATGCTCAAATTACAATAATGGTAACTACGATCGAGTAAATATCATAAGTATAAAATTCCAAAGGAAGTTGCCACCTCTATATTCTTAGGTATACGTGCGTGTATGTATGGTGTAAGTGTATGTGCGTGTGTATGTTGTATGTGCTTTATTAGTCTATATTATTTTATATTCCACCAACATTTTTTCCGTAGCATCATAGTTCTTCTGTTACAACCATCTGGGAACTGTGATCTTAATGATTATTGATGCAGATGAAATGCCTACTTTGTGGGAACATAATATCCTGCTGTATAAAATTGGTCGGAAGCACATAAAATAATGCTTTGCGAATTTAAGTCGGATAGTCGAGGGATTACATTTTTGTCTTCTGTGTGGTCGCGATGTGTGATTTTTTTCAATTGCTGTTTAGTGGAATTTTGGAATCTCTCTCTTGGATTCCCCGTTTCCTTGTAGAGGTCGTCTGTAGGTAAGCTATCTTTAATACTGCATTGTGCTCTCTCTGGCTTACATCATACCAATACCACAACTTACCAAAAGAAATGAGGAACTTGCCTTTCTTAAATTTATTATTATAATTATAATCAATGGCTAATTTCTAAAGCATATAAAAGCGCCGATAAACATTTAGATGTTAGAAATAAATTATAATTTTTAATTCCACCTATTGGAGTATCCAAATGATTGTATATTATTTAGTTATATAAAATGGTGTTGTATGTTATGAGTTTCATGCGCCTCTTTTTTTTTCATAGCGAAAATGCCTTGTTAGGTACGAAGCGGTGGTAATGTTTGTGACAAAACGATACTTATACTCTAAATATTTCTTATTCTTATTCTTATAATGTAGCCTTCATATTGATGATCTTAAATGCTAAAAACTAAAATTAAATTGATCAAACCAGTGACAAAATTATTGTAAACTGTTATGAACTATTTATTTGTAGCAACATCTTTTGTGAACCAACGGTACACAACAAACTTTTCTACTTTTAATATTTGGGTTTTACCTGCCACCCCTCACGCCACGACGCAGATACTCAGCATTGATTGACATAGTGCAGTAAACATAGACTAGTTTTATTGTGTCTATGTCTGCTATGGATCGTAACTTCCGGAATATAAATGAGAGTTTTGTCATCCATGAGGAGGCTGCCATAATTTGTTTATATCAGGCTCACCTCGCGTCCTTTAATAAAAATACGTTATGATGTACTTACCCTTCGCTGAATGTAATTACAATGATAAGTTTATTACGTCGTATCAAGTAGTTAGTGATGGTTAGTTATTATTATTAAAAGTGCCATTAATTAAGTTAAATTATTAAGTGCCTTTTGGGCTTTGGTTTATTACAAAAATATCCTCATCATAACAGAGTTTACGAAAATCAATTAAGTTCAGTAAACATAATCATCGTTGTAAATGTAACGTAATTCAACAATACGCAATATGACCAACACGTATCATAAATTTAATTAAAAATCATTTATGGACCATTAGTTATGTACCTACCAGCAAACGGACACCTTTTTTCGTCGTAAGAAAGTCTTGAATAAACTACTTAACGCTTGTACCAATTCGGCATGTTGACGTCCTTCGAAAGTATGTTTCGTGTGGATTTAATTACTTGAACCGCCTGCGAAAAATTACACACACAATAATACCCTCATTTAGGTAAGTAGTCCGGCGCAATGTTTATTTTGGGTCCGCAAGATAAAGATAGCGGTAACTGAAAAGCTGCTGCGAAATTGTTGTCGCCCATTCTTCGAAGGCAACGGGAAGGACAGGAATTGCAAGATTCGATTTAAATTGGCAAGATTTTTTTCCTCTTAATCAACAGGTTCATTGACCGTTCAACCGATCGCAAACCTCCGAGCCTACAATGTAGGTACTGTGCATACGCTTAGTAAGACACGAAATTGTGATACAGAATTGTTTCTACATACCTTCTCACACAGGTAGGTTTTACCTGCTATCACACCTTTTAACCTAGGAAGTCTGGGAACCCAGCGAATCTACTCCATTTGTGATAATATTTTAAGCAGGTAATCACTCAAATTTGGCATGGCACAGTTAATATTTGTAAGTAAGTTGTTTGAAAAAAGGTTCCAATAAGTATTTAAATTTTTGAAATACCTGTTACTGCAAACTTGTAGGATTATAATACTCCAATTCAGACCTTGCACTAATTTACGGTTGATCTACGGTAATTATTCAAAACTACGTTTTGCTTTTCAGAATAGTATTCTGTTTACCAAAACGTTTACCAAAATCGTTTTGGTAAACTTCGTTTCAACTGAAAGTGATTGGTTGCGAAATTTGTACAAATACGCGTATTGCTCTTAAATAAGGTATTATTTGGATGAGAATGTGACCAACATTGTAATGCTGGATAGCATTATAAATCGCGGATGCGCTTTACACTTTTGATTGTCGTGAACATTTTAATATCATTATCATCATTATTTTCTTTACTACTTATTTAAGCTTCAAAGACCATCTTTACTTTTCACAGTAAGTAGGTTGCATATTTTATTAATTACTTTTTGATGGTAATATAACTTTTTTCTCGTTATGGAAATCTGTTGCTGCTAAATTATTTAAGTAATATTTGAACACGGTAAACTTTAATATCTTCGATAAGACTTGTTATGACTTGACACCGAGTTAATAGATGCCAACGCAATTTGCTTAAAAATAATTTTGCGATTACTCTTTGATATAAATAAAACGAAGCATCACAGACGCAACTACAAAGAGGCAGGCAGCATTCATCTTATATGTGTCATGTGTTATGAGTCGGAGGTTAATTATTAATAAAAGACAAAAAACCCGACTGCAAAATTAGGTTAACTGAAAAGAAACAAACAAGCTGTAAATATGAAAATATTAAAAGTTATCGGTTATTGAAAAGTCAACAAGCGCCACCACTGAGAGCTTTTTATTGTCCATGCCTAGTCGTATATCATCGGTACGGTTACTTGAAGAGAGCAGTGGTACTGCTGTGGCGAGGACGAAAACCAGACTGATAAATACTCAGCAGATTATGTTTATAAATATGATGGAGATTTGCTTATACACACAGGCCTCTGAAATTTTTTAGTGAGTTAGTGTAAGTTAATCCAGTTAGTAATCGTTAGTCACAAGCTCGAAGCTGGTCACAGATGCTGCGGTCAAGCTGCGGTAAACCACAGCCGCTGGTTTTCAGTACGACCCTCTTTGTCGCACAGTTCGTAATGGCGGTGTACTAACGAATTTGTTACTGAAATTACATTATCACCTTACAACATTACAACATGGGACGGACTGAATAATCCGTGCTACGTGAATCACGTAGGACTGTGGATTTTAAAAATGACAGCGATGCAATTATTTCATGTACGTTATTTCATTATTTCACGTTATTTCATTACGTAAATGGTGCGATGGCTATATATATATTATATGAAATTTTATCTTTACTTATCTTTACTATCACATAATTTTTATTTATTGATATCTCAATTTTCTCATTTGACAACAGGCAGATCACTGTTAAGTGGTTTAGACAGGTAGATAAGGTTTTGCTAGATCACATAGACCTAGCAAAACCTTATCTTGATATCTATGTCATCCGGAAAATATCCATAAGCACTATTAGCGTAATTGTATGAAATATTACTTATCCAAATTGTAGTTCAACACTGTTGAACTAAACGGTTCAAAAACTTGCAGCCTATGTCTCAGAGTGTTAATATCAATTAATATCTTGGAAATAATAACAATGAAACCAAGCAATGTGTACATATTGTGCTACCTCCATATATGAGGTGGCATTCAATGTAAAGTTTTGTATACCTACCTAGATACGAAAATAAAAATATGTTAAAAATATCCGTACTTTTTTTTGTCAACAATGATATCGTAGCACATTTTTCAAAAGTCTACCTAGACTTTAACAATAATTATAATTATTTTTTTTTAACGCTTACACACTCACCCCCGCACTAGGATTCCCTGTGTTGCGGGTGGCGGACACACACATAAACACAACACAATTTAACGCCCTAGACCCGAGTACAAACATTCACCTGCCAAATAAATGTTAGCCCCGCGTGTGTTATGTTGTTGGAATGCGCGAGCAAGACAGATGCGACATGTGAGAGGCCTCTTAAATGTTTATATATATTATGTCTATCGTGGTAACATAATATCTCTGATCAACTTCTAGAAATGGACGACACAAGAATAAAAATAAAAACACAGAAAATGTGTAGGTAGATATGATTCACATAAAAACCCCCTTTGAAGTAAGAATGTATTCGCAAGAGAACCGTTATTGCGAATACGTTGTTTGTATTTAACATGTGTCCTAAAATGTTTGACCCACAATAAGTAGGCATTCATGAAAGAGGTTTATAGGAGGAATTTATATTCTTTATCAGACCTACGTGCTCCTCTCTGACTAACGATTAATTAAATATGATGGTGAAAATGAAACAAAGGGCGTATAAAACAGGAAAAGCTTAATTTTGATTATTTTTAAATAAGCATTTCAGCTTTGTAGTAATATTACCTATATCATTATGATATTCTACTGTTAGTACTTATATGACAAAAGATATTATTTATAGCAAAGTAATTCTGAAACGTAATTTTTCAAGCAAATCCTACTTGTAACAAGCCTATACTAAATATCACACATTTAAATACAAAGAATTGTTATAAGTAATCAAACTTTATCTAGCGTAATAAAGTACTAATAAAATTAACGCAAGAACTTGATAATCAGATAGTCTTAACACAGAATCGTCAGATTTCTCAATATAGGTATAGTATAGTAAACATTTTTAACAGACTTCAAAAAGGTGGTAGAACTTGTATACGGATCACCCGCAGTACCACACCCATTTCTGCCATGAAAGTATTGTTTTTCAACAATTGTGTTTCGGTTGGAAAGGTGTGGATGCCGGCTGCACTTATACAAGAGGCGACCACCTTAGTCCTCAACGGTAGCAACGCATCTGGGGCCAGGTATAATACCCCGAGTAACGAAGAATAATCATCGTTTAGTGACAATATCTATAGAGTTAAACACAGTCGGTGGATGTGTCAATATACTTAATACAAAAAGCAACATATAAAATACTAGCTGACCCGGCAGACGTCTTCCTGCCCTTTCCTTGGTTGTTTTTATTTATTATGTATTAACTTGCCATTTTTAGCTTTCCCATACAAAATATTGAAAAACTGAGAAATATGTATTCTATTAATTGCGCTTATCAAAGACTG
>DWLO01003610.1:0-10784 GCA_018245335.1 Dalla quadristriga | reverse complement strand
TGGCTGGATAAGGTTAGCTGTTGTGAACTATTTATTTTATGTGACATCTTTTTGTAAACAACAGTAAACAATAAATATTTTTCTTTTCTTATCTTTACTTAGACTGTATTCTATGTTGTCTGTGATCGCCATACAGTGAGATGGCTGTGATTGACTGGTTTTTATTTCATTTAATAGTTCACCAACGATTGATGAATTTAAATAAAACATAATAACTCGAACTAAAGTAATAAATAATTTATGCACAATCACTTACAGTTAAACATCGCTTGCAAGTTGTGACGTATACCACAAAAGTTATCGTAAACGTTACGTGGGTTAGATTTACAATTTATTGCTTTACCATAATTCAGTAAAAGTGTCTCTGGGCCGCGGTCGATTACACCTCTTAATTTCGTATTTCCGTTTAAATTAAAGCTCCAGTCCAATCAAAGTTTGGTGCCAATCAAAGAAATTGAGAGGACGGCAAAATTTTGTTAGGTAAAGTATAGGCTATGTAATGAGATTTTTGTAAGATCGTTTTTCTGTACAAAATATTTTAGAATTAAATTAACGCACCTTGTCTTTCATGAAAATATTTAGTTCTGTAATTATAATTAAAACCTCTTTTTGATAGAATTTCGTAAAACAATGACTTGGTAGAGATTTCTAGATTACGGGTCTCGTCAAAACAATTATTAACCTGAAAGTTGCTTTCTATGTGAACGAGTGTCCTTTAGTTCTAATATTTAGATATTTCAACAGTCGAAGTTTTTTTAATACCAAGCATAACTTAAATTTGGCCATTTATGATAAACTAAAAGCATCATAGAACCAAATTCAAATTCCCTAATGCATTTTACTGTAGTATGCAAAATATTTTGTTCCAAACGAAGTTTTCGTAGCAGTGATGTGTAATGTGATAAGTTTCTTAGTTTATGAGCAGAGAGTTTGAAATATTACGCGGATGACGAAGGAGGCACATGAAAGTTCTCAAAGAACAGTCATCTTTGTTTTCTAAGCGTACTTTCTGCAAACTATTTGTTTTAGGTCCAATAATTTATACGAGTGTTTACTAATCCCATAGCTCTTTATTCAGGAAAATGACAATGCGGTGGTTTATACTGAAACAGAAACAACACCATGTTCCACACCCAAGACCCGAGTACAAACATTTATCTGCCAAATAAATGTTTGTCCCAGCCGGGGATCGAGCCCGGGACCTACGTTTTGTCAGTCAGGGTCACTAACCAACGCGCCACGGAGTTGGATGTTGACAATAAAATTACGGTCATTTTCAACATATTATAATTTTTGTATGCCTAGTTATTGATGGAGAAAAAGAGCGAAACCAATTTATTATTGCCATATTTTTCTGTCAAAACTGTGATTTATATCTTTTTAGTCATCGTTAGTAAATATCTAATTCGAAGTGGGTCACAGATGCGTCCACCCCTGAGGTTTTAGGTGGTCGCCTCATGTAGAAGTACCGACATCCGCGGCGGGGCGATTTTGTTTTATTCTACCTATTATCTGTATTTCAGCTATAAAGCTGTCCTCAAAAAGATCGTCTACATTTTACGATTCATTTGATTTTTGTGCCACAAAACCGTTTTTCTTATTCTGCGTCTACAGTAAATTCTTTTGTTAACCTACGTAGTAGTAAGAACAGTTGTTCTTACTAATATTATAATGTGAAAGTGTGTTTGTTGATTAGTCCTTCTTTCAAGCCTCAACCGAGCGACGGATCGACGTGGTTTTTGCATTGAGTTTATTTGCCGGAAAGCGTTAAGGATATTTGTCCAGATAAAAAGCCTATATACGAGTATATTTTAAAGGAAAAACTACATCTGTTTGAGTTGCAAAACGTTTTTCTTATTCTGCATCTGCAGTAATTTCCTTTGTATTTTTTTTACGTAACTGTCCTTACATCCTTACTGTCCTTATATAAATAAGCAAGTATGTTTGTTGGTTCGCCCTTTCACGCTGCAACGAGTGACGGATCGACGCATTTTTTACATTGAGATAGTCTTTTTTTAGGCTGCAGACTAGCTTCTTTTTGTCCCGGAAATACCCGTTCTTGTGAAATATACAAGGGAATTTTACGAGGGTGGAGTTGCGGGGGCAAAGCCTCGTTAGTAATAATTCCGTAAATACAAGCTTGGTCTCTTTACAAGAGTATTGATTCTCGCCGAAAGGATTAAGAAGAGTAAGTAACTTGACACTTGCAACTTTGTTGGTTACTGTATTGTTGGAAGCTCGTTAATGTTGTCTAAAAGTTGCTTGCGTCACCTTGAGCTGCGATGTGAGGGGAATCGAAACTCAGCTCATCACCATCATCATCACAACCCATCAACTGCCCACTACTAAGCACGGGTAACTCGACTCAACTCGGGTAAGGCCATAGCCCACCACGCTGGCCAAGTGCGGGTTGGGAGACTTCACACACCATGAGAACATTATTTGTGTGTTCTGACTAACTGTTTAATGCTCGTAGCTTCACAAGATAGACATTTTAAAATCACAGTTAGCATCTCTTTCGTGCGCACATTTTAACATTGTCAATGATTTTAAAAGTCTATATATATCTACTTTTGAAAATGTGATTCATGAATTTGCAAAATGATGCATGTTGCTTAGACTTGTTTGATGTGTGTAATCTAAGTATCCGCGTTACTCACCAATATAGTCGCGGCCGAAGTATTTTCCGGATTAAGAGAGCATGACTTATCGACAATGTGCGTAAACGGAGCAAACTGTTACATCAAGACGCGCGTTGCATAACTCTCTATTTAAGACGCACGAAAAAGAAACTTGAAGCTATTGTTCTAAGATTCGTATCACCAGCTCATAAACTCATAACATGTAGTAAGATACTGTCAACCTATCGTTAACCATCGAGTACACGTAACGCTACGTTAGAATAATCTGAATCTACATACAAACACTCAAACGTGGAAAACAAAGTTTTTCTAAGTATTTACTTTCCATAATATTCATGCCCATTCTGAGGGCAGTCGCGTGCTCCATTTGGTAAGTCAGTAGTAGAGTGTTTTGATTGTGAAGGACTATTCATCATCATCACCGACCCACTACTGAGCACGGGTCTCCACTCAGAATAAGAAGGGATAGGCCATAGTCCACCACGCTGGCCAACTGCGAATTGGCAGACTTCACACGCCTTTGAGAACATTATGGAGATCTCTCAAGCATGAAGGCTTCCTCAAGATGTTTTACTGTAATGAAAGCTGATGATATTCAATTAAGTACATAAAGCGTACATAACCAGAAATGTCATAGGTCACAGGATTCAACCCCGGACCCCCGAGTAGGAGGCTAAAGTCTTAGCCACTAGGCTATCATCGCATAGGACTTAGAAGCCTATTACTTAAAAAAAAATGGTCGAGAATCGGCTGCTGGAGGGCTCAAAGTGTATCAGTGGAGCGCTAATTTATTTCGAAGTATCAATTATATCTAAATCTAAGTCAAATTACAACCATCTAGCTTTATTCAGCTAGAACGTGCCAATCAAGTCTAATATAGCAACTTTGACTTAGCACCAAGCCGTTTTTATAACGGAATAAGTTTTGGCCCAGAAACTGCATATCTCTTAAGGCACTAGATGCCCTCTGATTGCCAGACAGACATGGTCAAAGTAGCGACATTATTAGGGTTCCCGTACCTTCATCTTCTACGAGTACGAAACCTTAGAAATGTTACTACAGTTTTCAAACAACTTCTTATCATCAAGTTTAGTGATAAAAACCCGTCAGCCCGTGTAGTTGAATATTTAGTTCACTATAGCATAGTCTGAAGTCGCCGAGACACGAACATGACTCCTTAAGAAGTAGATATTGTTCTATGTGGCAGACACTAATATTATATGTGTAATTAAACGTGTAATTAAATGTTCAAATACATTTTCTCTGCCAAATACATACACTTTTCTGACCAATGCAGGTCCGGCAGTCAGCCAGGATCGGGCATGGTGATCAGCACCATACCAACCGTGAACAGCACGATCAGCACGAAATTATCACTACGATACCTTCATCGACGGCTTTATTCAGCAAAATACATCCTTTCTGTGAAAGATTATTTTTGTTAAGGCACACATTTTACCCTGGTTCTGCATTACTAATAGAAAGTGTTTTTGGAAGGTACAAAGGCCGATAGTCGTACTATAAATCGCAATAAGTGTTTCTAGACACGCCCTCAATAGCATTTTTATTTCTTACGTGGGTCATTTAAGCAATAACGGCTACGTTATGTAGCGTTTTTTCAACCAAAGCCCCAAACATTTATAAGCATTAAGTGTTTAAATAAGCCAAATTTATGATAAGGCTGCAGCGTAAATTTCAAGCAGCAAATTTTTAAAGATATTTTCGGTCACTGTTCGTGCCACCGGCCGTTCCGTGGTCGCTACCATGGCAAAGAATGGCGGTATCATTGTGAGGACTGAACCCTCAGATTGTAGCGGATTAAATAGTAACGAAATACAAAGTGACTTAACAGTTAGTTAGTAACTTAACATGTTAAGTTAATTTTACAATACCTGCACAAGCTAATGACCGCAACCACGACCTTCACCCACCGTAGCTGCTTGTAGCGTGACAATGAATAAAACTTATAACGTCATTTCACAGTTCCTTGACTTGTCATTCGACATATTATTATTTTCAAGGTTCTTGACGTTCTTGGTAATATTATTTAACAATGGTTTTGTTCTTGACATCCATAAAATTTGCAAACGAGGTCTTGACTTGAGCATGAGAATTCAATTCACATACGGTAAGGTCTTTTTTTTGACGTCGTTGTTTTTTAAGCATATATGCTACAATGTTGATAATAATAGGGATAGATAAGAACCTTTTTGAAAATAGATACCCCCAACTCGGAAAAATTAGCACGAGTCGCCTCTCGACTAGGTGGACAGACGACCTGATGAAGACAGCGGGAAACGCTGGATTCCAACGGGAACAGAACCGTACTGAGTGGCGTCAATTAAGGGTGGTCTATATCTCTAAAGGCTGACAGTTTTTTTTTTATTACTAGGCCTACAAATACAAATGTGTGGTAAGTCCACTAAAAAGATTAATCTCGCGAAGCATAACGCATAATACAGTCAGAATTTTTTATACGATGATATAAAATTTTCTCTGCGACCTTGTTTCTACCCAATGATATTTAAGTAAAGATAACGTAGGTACGTTCATACAGCGTGGGTTTCAGAATTGTACAGCTATGACATGTATGTCACATACGACAATTGTCAGAATTTGACTGCCTCAATTATTCTTTTCACTTATAATAATCAGCGATTCCTGACATACCACTTCTTGAAACAATTGGTATAGATGTTATTGTGAGATGACCTAATATTTAAAACATTTTCTTTATTCTTTATTTATTGCATTACACTTGTCACAGTAACAGAATATATCACAATATATAAATTACAATAGACATATGCACTTTGGTTAGGCATAGCAATTTGGAGGAGAGACATAATAGTGGTTATTTAATAAGAATTAAGACTTAATTAGTACTTAATAATAAGTAAGAGAGAGAGAGAGAGAAAGTAAGAGTAAGTAATTATTTTATGCCATTGTTTCTTTAAGAACGTGGACAATTATTTTGCTGGCAGATTTGTAACTTCCGTGGCCTATACTTCCACATTCCCCACCCTTTTTGCAAACAAAATCTGCTTAAAACACTTTACTTTCATAAGTATGACAAAGTTTAATTTAAGCTCTGTTGGTTTTGCGAAAAGAAAAGTAGGCGGTCGGGAAAGTAATCCGAATTAAAATCAGTGATTTGTATTCCCGGCTTTGTATAATCAGTTTATATCATTATGATTTGGGCGGCTTTCCTCGGGCAAATCTTTTTTGAGTTCTTACAAATTGAAGAATTTAAAAAGGACTCAAATAATCTAATGTCGCAAGGCAATGTGCAATTGTGAATTGCACATTGTACATTGAAAAATGTACACCATAACAAACATTACATTTTTTTATTGTATATTGTAAAAACACAAAGCTTATATTTTATATGTGTGTACTAGCTTTTGCCCGCAGCTCCGTCCGCGTGTATGTCGTATTTCCATCCAAACTTCAATCCTCTATTCAACCTCTTAAGTATCCTTTGTGGAATTCTGGTGTATAAAATTAAAACTAAAGTTTCATCAAAATCCAGTCAGTCAGTAGTGTAGAAGTAATTTAAGAGTAAGAGGTCGTCCCACACTACTACTAGTAGCGGTCTCCACTCCACTCTAATAGCCGTTTACTTCAAAGATTGTCGGTCTCCGGCAAATGTGGTCAGCCCATTGCCACAGCTTGCTAGCCTTAATAGCTATGTCGTTGACTTTGGTCGCCAAACGAATATGTTCGATCCGGATCTAATCCCGAAGGGACACCGAGCATAGCTCTTTCCATAGCGGGCTGAGCGGCTTTGAGCATATGGACTAGTTAGTGTCCACGTTACAGCTTCGTAGGTATTGTCTGGTAGGACGCCATTGGCTAAAGGCCTTAGTCTTCAGGCTTTGCAGTATAGGCGACAAGAAGATATGACGAAGCTTCCCGAACGATTCCCAGTCCAACTGAAGTATATTTTATAAATATATCATACCCGCAACAAGGGACCCACTCAAGTAAGACCAGCGAGCTGTACCTACGCCACACCTCTTACCCTTACGACACATCTCTTATTCCCGTCACGACCCGTCTACGGTTCATATCTCCGACATTAATGCGTTTTCCATGCCCTCAGCAATTTAACCGTGAATACGTTAGCGCCACGCCGATAACTCACCTCTTTCCACCGGGAGATGTTTTCTCATTGCTGGATTTACACTTATACTTCGAAGAATAGAAGACCTTGCAGAGGTGCTACCTATTTTGCTTGAAACATTTTAGATTTTTTTATTTTCAGTCACTGACAGACAAAAATTCTTAAAACGGTTCATTATGTTTAGGTATCATATCAATAGCATATTCCATTGGATGATAGACCTTTATTTTAAAATCACTGACAAACACTCCAATTTTATTTATTGGAAAGATAGGCCAATAGCATTGAAAATATTACAGTATTAGTATCGTTTCGTATGTATGTCAAAAAACTGGGCGTCGGTCTTGTACAAGTTGCCGTGGTCGGTCCCAATTAATATCATTTCTCGACTTTGCTGAAGGTTTTCTAAAGGGATGGTCGTGATTGCTTTTCATAGTATGCGCTATAGATGTACTACATATTCAATGATAACTAAGAACTTCGCAGTAACTAACTTGTTATTCATATCACGTGCGCCCTCGGTTAATATTAGTTTCATTAACACCACCTACATGCTCTCATTAGTTTAATCCGATTCCCAATAATCCACCCCTGACTATTGGAAGACGCTCGTTTATTATTGGATTTATTTCCATCTCAAGTCACCCTACAATTTTATGCAGTTTAAAACGATTCAATCTTCTTTTATAGAAATTGAATCAATTTAGAAAATGCCCGGGATACGTTCTTTTTTATTCTAGTTTTGAGTAACGAGTTCGAGTTCGTTTTCTCAAAACCTCAAGGAATGTAATGTTTGGAGCGGAAGGCAGTAACCATTCCGAGTATTTATGACGCTCTAATAATATATGTAGGGTGATATAAATCGTGGTCGCACTCACGTTTCCCTCCCCCAGGCCTCTCGCACTGCGTAATGCTATTTTTACATTCTCCTCATCAAATTAAGAGTCGAGCCCCAAAGAATATACGACGTAGCAATCTCACTAAGTATCGCGCTTTTTGCGCGCACTTGAACGGAAAATCTCATATTATTTTCCTAGGAGTCGTGCTTTTTTATTTTCACAGTTTTATACAAAAGCAGGAGACAATAAAGCCGAACGGTCTCCTTTGTGCTGAGACAATGGGGAAAACGGTAAAGAGAATGCGGCCTCATTTGGTGAGATTCAATTAATTTGATTAAGATTTGGCGGGGATAATAGAGATGTTTTTACAGTAAATTACGCTTATAAGCATTAGATATAGTTAATTTATCACTGTATCTCCACATCTACCAACACGCTCCCAGTTTGTGACGCAACGTAACTTAGACCATTCAGCCAAGCAATTATAACTTTGTGTTTTGATATACTTTTAATATGTTTATGACAGATGTGTGTTCTGCTGAAATTCTCTGAAATCATAACCAAATAGTTATAATAAACCACCGAAATCTAATTAACGTATAAATTAACTCAAAGCAAGTTAATTCTGATGAAATCCCTGTAGTGAACAAACTTTACATTGAGTCTAGGGACATAACATTCATAGCGAGATATTATAAGCGAATTTTATGTATCTCGTAAATCGTAACACCAGTATTTTGGTATCAACAAAAGGAAAAAGAATATTCACGCGACAATACCGTCATTACGTTATTATAACGTTATGGACGGTAAAACCGTATAAGGACCTATAAAGTAATGGTGAAAACCTTGCTAGGGCCTGTGATTTTGCCAGAACATCTATGTAGGATTAATTACGTGCCTATAAGTTATGTATGGAGAAAGTTATTATCATGTGTCACTTTCTACAGTTTCTAGAATTAACACATTTGTAGTTACATATGCAAATTGAATTATTGAAGCTGGAAATGTACGAACGTAATAATACACTGATGTACTGAAGTACTTGTAATTTGGGGTACAGAATTAAACTTAGAACATGGATGTTACTAAATATTCTGTATACTTGACTTCTGATAACTTTTCTGGTATTCAATGCTGTGTGTTGTGAGTGTTTGCTGTGTCTTACTTTGCTGTTCATTATAATACCTGAACCCTATTAAAATACCTGAACCCTGATAAGGTTCAGTTTTGGTATTAATTCAGTTCAGATTCCATACATATTTATTTGTATGCAACATTTTATTTATTTCAGTGAAACAAAAGAAATTAATTAATTGTTGGGAACATTTTTCTTTACGAATAGGGTTCGTCGGATTTATTACTTTAATCAAAGTTTTGATATGATCAGCTGATTTAAGATCAGCTTCTTTCGCATCATAGAAATACCTACTTATATTTTTGCTTCATGGTTTGACTTTAAAATTTTTATAAATATAAGTAAGGATTCATCTATGGCTGCAAAATAAATTTCCCTAATGGGAGTCATTTCATCGAAAAGGTTTATCAAAGAAATTGGCTAAATCTTAAAAAAGTAAAAATCCAGCTGTTTTATGTTTCCTTTTCGAAGAGTATCACTTGAGTCATGGTCTTCTTTCGAGGATTTTTCGTTCCCATTGGTCCTTCCTTCCTTCCGTCCTTCGAATGACACTATATCCTGCTCATTGTCACTTCAGCATGGTAAGATTTTGGTAACTTTGGTTATGTTTTAAAAATAATCAGGATGCGCTTTTCTGTTCCAGATTTGGGATTAAGACGACCTTTCGTTTGGATCCTTAATATATCAGTAGATTGCAGCTGTGTGCAACGTTTTTTTACCATTATACTCATTAGTGGAATAAACAAATGCGGTACTCGGGTATACCTAATTGCAATGCGTGTTAAGCTAAGTGCACGTGAACTTTGTATGCTACTGGTGCAGCTTATACTTATTTCTGCATAGTTATAATGGTATGAACTCAACGTAGTGCCAAGGAAATCATAATCATTAGACAGTTGCAGAGCCGTTTGTCGCATGTTCAAAGCCAAGAAAGTAAACCACGATTTTCTTGATACAGTAAATTGTAGGTACTTTGTAGGTATGCAAAACGCCTGACGTTTATTTTATACGAAAATTTCTGGCATTTCAGGGACATAAACTTTCTATGGTCAAAGAGTAGTTGTTAAATGTTGTAAAGCAGTTATTTGAGATGTTAACGACACTTTCGATAGTAAACTGCAGCATAGGTACTGCATAAGTACTTTAGCAAAGTTAATTGGTAATACTAACGACTAAAGTTAATAATAAGTAAACTTGACTTTCAGATAATGATTTAAGGGCCTGCCTTTTGTGTATAAACATTTATAGTGCTTGATAAAGTAATAACTTAAACTAAAAGTCTGTTCGTACACTCTTTTTCAATTGCAGCTCAATGAGCAGTTGTCGGTACACTGCATGTACGTTTGCTTATTTGCTACTTTGATATCATTAAAAAAACAAGTTGCAGTCGGAAATGTCGGAAACTTTGAGCGCTCATGATGGATTGCTAGAAATGGTCATTCCGTTTAATTTATCGACCGTGCTGAACATTGCTTGATTCTGCGAGTGATCGTTTCCGAAACACTAGAATATCGTATGGGAATGCAGTTATGAATGCTTTAGTACCGGAATTTATCGGAAACGTATTGGAACGAAAACTGTTTTAGTCCGTTCAGTTGGGCTAAATGAGAGTCGGTAATTACAGAGGAGTGTGTTGTTATTGGAAAGGACCTGTTATTGGTTTCCGGTATCGGAAGATAAACAAGATTCACTGCAGCAGGGTGCACGCAGCAATGCGCACATTCATGATGATTAAAATTTTTATGCTCTTAAAGAAATTGCGTTTTCTTTGTTTTTCCAGTCAAACTCGTTCTAAAAAGGTATTGTGACTAGTGACCTAGAAGACTTTTAGGACTAGGTTTGCTTCTGGATGTTGATGATATGTTGTGTTAAATGTTCACTTTGACATCTGTGAAAACAAAGAAAGAAAGAAAACCTTTATATGAACGTATGAGTGCAACAAAGATAACAATCCATCCATTTTCCTTTCTCCCATAGTCCTTATACTAACGAATACTGACCAACTTACATTCCTATTAACATCTCATACTAACTGGACT
>DWLO01003609.1:0-10784 GCA_018245335.1 Dalla quadristriga | reverse complement strand
TAAGTCCTATTAGTCAGTGTTAGTAATAGTCCTGTTCGAAGCTGGTCACAGATGCGTTGCTACCCTTGAGAACTAAGCTGGTCGCCTCTTGTATGAGTGTAGCCGGCATCCACACCTTTCCGACCGAAACACTCTATACAAAACAAACATTTTGTCTTTCAATAAGTCCAAATATTTGTTTTTTACTGTGTGTCTCATGGCACAGAATACACAGAGTACAGGTATGGTTTAAACTTCAGTAATGAAAGATCACCCTTACAATCTTTAATTATATATTAAAACTTTTTTCCATACTATAAAGTACCGAAACCAAGGTGGCTTATTGCTAGACCCATTCTCTGCCAGTCAACCTTCGGGTAGTAAGAGATTACGCGATGGCGGTAGAATAAAAATAATATGAAGTTAATTTCTACAATTAGTGAAAGTACGTAGTGAAAGTTGAATACATGACGAGCCTAGTGTTGCCATATATCCATCCGTCGGTCAATCGGTTATCCTACTAACAATAAGTGTAGGTATATTATTATGTATAATGACGCGTGTAATGTGCATATTTTTGGTACTGACTGACCTGCCGTGGCATCACCAAGCGGATCCCGCGGAAGACCAGCGCTGGTTGTTCTCGGACTTCCTGCATAATGCTGAGCGAGATCCGATTGGTAATGAGAACTACTTACGAACCAGAAATGGTGCCTATATCTGTATTTGTAATATTTAAGTGTTCACATTGCGAATCAAAGATACCTTAAAGTAGGTATCTTAACTGAACTACCACCGCGACCATTACTGCAGAAGTTTCCTAAAACTTGGAATTTGCTACTTTGTTCGCCACTGCAAACAAATTTTAATTGAAAAACTTTGACAAAGGTTCCGTAGCGTAATCGCCTTTCGCCACCCGTCGTCGATAATATTAATCCATTCAAAAAATCACTTGTAACGGCTTATAACTTTTTCTCCTTTATTTAGTTTATTTTGAGTGGCTGCTTTAAACGGGACGAGCGATCCACGGTTACTCCTTATCGTCAGATGGTCTGGCCTGATTGCCTGTTTCTCTGTTTGTGTTACAAAAAAGACTGATCTAAAAATATACTTGACAACGGATCTTTACACGTAGACAGATTTCATTATTGTTGGCTGTTTACATGTAAATGGTGTAACGAAATATTCAGTTACTAACAGTCTGCCTTGTGTGGAATATACACGCCTAGCAAACACCTAATACAATTTTTATTATTTAAATAACAATATTTATAATTGTCGATGACATTATAATTATTATAACTACATTTGGGTGTGAGAGTGGAAGCGTTTATTTATTTAATATACTTAAGTGTTATTGTTACTATTTGTATCATAATCACATTAAGTGTTAATGATGTAGGTACAGTTAATGAATTTAATATGGGATACTTAAACATAATACAATTCGCTAGTTAACGATTTTAACATGTCATGTAAAAATTTCAAGCGTCCCGTGTCCACAGAGTTAAAAAAAAATCTTTAGTCTGGCTACACCCGTGCCGCTATAACTGCTCAGAACAATAACTGAAGCAAAGTTATTGTTCCGAGTATAACTGACAGTTTCCACTGACAGGTTTGATTTCCTATTGTCAACACACAGTTTTATCGCCAATCGTTCAGTTTTAATCTCATTTCACACTCGTTCACGGACACATGGCTTCCAGGTAGAGGATGGTGATCATTATTTGACATCTATGCGTTTTAAATAACACAAGGATAAATATGAGGTGGTAAGAAAACACGTGGTTAGTTGTGGTTAAACACGGGCGGAGCCGCAGGCAACGCTAAGTTCAGCCAGTTCATAATCTTACATCGTCCATCCGTGGCCAGTAAATCGTTAATTATTCTTTGATTGGTCTGAGTTGCACTAAGCACTATAATGAAATAAGCAGCAATCTAAATTCTCACCGTAGCGTTGTAATTAGTTAAGGATGGAAATGAAAAGTGATGTAAGTTTTATTTTGCAACGGATTTTAGTTTTTAACATTCTTGTAACTCTACATTCGCTAATAATATGTAAAATATCTGTTCATCTTAGTGCACTAATAATGTTAAAGTGGTTTTATGTCTACTAGAATGGCATTGATTACCTACTTGAGTAAATTAGCTTAGTACCGAATGAAATGTTTATGCATTATTTTAGTTAAATTTATTTTTATCACTCCATAAATATAAATAGACTGTAATTAACCGACCATACAATTTAAACTTGTAAACTGTGTGTAAAGTTATAAACAGTATGTGTGACAGTCAAAGGTACTAATTAATCCATCCAGCCATATAGGCTACACAGCGTGACAAAGAAATCGACACACATACATACATACAAACGCACGAAAAACTATGTAGATAGACTCGTCGCATAGAGATACATTATAATATTCGTTTGGCATTGCTTACACGGCTTTATAAAGTTGGCTACGAATCCTAATATTTGTTATGTGCATATAAAGGGCTTTTTAATAGCCGTCGGTGCGTTTCTCATTTTCTCGGAATCGCAGGTGAACGACGCCGCTATAGCCACAAGGCTGTTGGTAGTTGGAAACCTCTGTTTGGTTATGGAGATACAAGTTTCAATTAAGCATGAGTAGACATCGCTTGCCGTTGCGTATGGTGATGGCAGAGCAGAATACAATAGTCACCACCCCTTCATTTCCCGCGGGTGTCGTGCGAGGCGACTATGGAAATATAACGGAGAACAAAAAAGTTTCGTCCTCTGTGCAGCAAGTTTGGTAGGTGGTAGAACCTGTATACGGTTCGCCCGGGGCGGTACCACCGCCACACCCATTTATGCCGTGAAATAATTGTATTACAACAATTGTGTTTCGTTCGGAAAGGTGTGGGTGGATGCCGGTTTCACTTAACAAGAGGTGATCATCTCAGTCCTTAGGGATGGCATCGCATCTGTAACCAGCTTCGAATAGGACTATTACCCACTAACACCGACTAACAGGACTTATAGTCACTAGTCCTTTCTTCCTAGTTCATATACTAACGAATACTGCCCAACTCACATTTCTATTAACATGCTATACTTACTAACTGGACTAACATCCCCAGTTGATTTTACTGTTCTATTCGAGGTTTGCCACAAATGTCACGAGCGGCAGCGGATGGGTGAAGCTGCGGGATCGTTTTGTATCATATTCCTATAGAAAGAAAAAAAAAGCACCTACTTACTTCTGCTATCACCAACCATTATCCATTATCTTATGGTTATGAGGCCTTTAAGTAGTTCAGCCGTTGATTACCATAGGCTGTTGATAATGATGAGACAGCGCTTGGTCAGGGTGGTTAATTATGGCCTTACTAAACCGTTCCCAGCCTGGTATCCAGCGCTGAGTGATGGGCTGGTGATGGGATATCGGTGGTGATGGAATTGGAGGCAGTTGAAGTTGCAAGCAGATTACATTCTGCGCTCGAAGCGTAGTTGCCGGTGTCTCTTATACTCGTAGAAGCGCCATTCTAGTCAGTTCTCGAAGAAGTACACCTATCTAATTATCCATATCTAATTATGACTAATATCTACTATTTTTTAACTTGTAGTTACTGACTTCCTGTTTAACTAATGTCCTTGTTAATAACTACCTAATACTATTAAGTATAAGTTAAAAATGAGTAGATATTAATTAGTCAATAATTAAATATGGCAGCTAGTCTAGCTAGTGCTAGGCTGACTTTGTCGTCATACATAATACTCAATGGCTTTACAAATCCATCCGTCCATCCATCGATCAGCCTTTAGAGGTCCGCTTCTGGACATAGGCCTCCCCCAATCGACGCCACTCCGACCGGTCCATTGCCCTCTGAACCCAGCGGTTCAACCAGACAGTAGTTTAATAAATACTTAAACATCATTATATATAACAATATCTCATTGACTACTTCCAAATACAATATTGTTTAGTGTGTGAGATTGGTAAAAAAAATTCAATGTATTTTTATCTACGAGGGAAAAGTACAGTAAGACGTAAGATGCTCATTTGTTCAACACTCCGCCAATAGATGGCGCTACTAGTAGGAAACGACCTGAAACCGAACAGCGACTAATCAACTCGAAAGGCACCGTCGCCGTCATCATTCAACCATAAACATGCTAATTTGCCACGACTTCTTTATAACTTAATTAATAACGTGTGCCCAACGGCCACTAAGTTCAGATTACGATTTAGACCAGTTTATGCTCTACAATTTATTTTGATGACCCTCGCGTGAGCCGAACACGGCTGTCGACACATATTTTTATGAGTGATGTAAAATAATGAAAAATACCGGGTGGCCATTTTATGCCGCATTTGATTTAGGGCCCTTGTGTTTACGGACATGTATACGTACTGTGTGCCTGTATGGATGTACTGGGAATTTAATTTTGGTGTCAGGGGCGTGTAAAAGTTTTTATGCGTTACATTAAAATAAAGTAGGGATCGGACATCGCCCATGGACATCTGTTACCTGCTGTAACCAATCTTGGATAACACGGCGCTATTCTGCCTCGACTGACTCAGACGTCGCCTCCTGCGTATGCAACCTCCCCTCTACCTTTCCGATACAAACGAATTGCTTGAAAAAATGCTTCAGAGAAATAGGTGTGGCTGGTACCGCTCCTTCAGGGTGCCGTCAACCTGCCAGCCCGGCCTGGGCCCAGCAGGGTGTTTGCCAGTTACATACAGATCCGAGAAGTGGTCCTTAACCGTCGGTCTCATCCTGAAACTCAAACTCGACCAGCACGCTATGAGAATTCATAACCATGAAGAACGTAGGCGAACGTAGGTTACCCAGATCCACAACATTCCAACCAAAACGCAATTGTTAAAAACCAGTTATTCAACGACAGAAATGGGTGTGGCGGTGGTACCGCCCGGGCGAACCGTACACAGGTTCTGCCACCTACTCGCATATTTACACTAAAACTCTGACCATACAAGTTAAATATACGCCGGTGGTCCCAAACTCAAGCGACCTTCCAACACTGCTATTATTATTAACTATATTTGTTCAAGCCAAAACTATTAAAATATTTGTCCTATATACTTACGCCATGCATTTTTTCACCCTCCGTGAACCATAGATGTTTAAGTCTCATAGAGATGAATGAAAAATTATTTTAAACAAAGACTAAAGTAACGTACTTTAATTTATGTCACTGTCTTTTAGTACGCATTGCTGCTGTGTTCAGACAGGAGTGAACGCAAATAATGTTTTGAGTTCAAATAATGTGTAGTATATTTATTAATCACCAAATAAATTAAAGACTTGGGTGCGAGATTCAAATGGAGGATAAGTTTCACGACGTAGAAACAATACATGCAAATATTTAAGCAAGCCAGGTGGTAGCAAATGTATACGGTTAACAAAATTCACAAATGATATAAAATTTCTTAAATAAATACTTAAGTTATAAGCAAAATTAAGGAAATATTTTATGTATGAGTAGGTATAACGAAAGCTTCAGCTATCTTTTCTATCAATTGAGAAAGTTTTATTATTTTTTTAATAGTCAAATTTGAAGCAAGCTTGCTTATTAAAATGTACTGTTACTTGTCGCTAGGTGGCAGTATTTAAAACAAGTTGATATGGTTTATCGGATTGTAACATGTACAATTTTCAGGTCCCGTTGCTATTATGTTGCAAAGTGCATTATTTATTAGCCATTATAAACTTGAAATCTTAGGGCCAACTCTCATATGACCGATATTATTATTATTTTTATTGCACCATAAAAAATATACAACAGTTTTACAAAAAAAATCTTACAACACATGTACAAAAAGCGATCTAATCGCTAAGTAGCGTTTACTTTCCGACAACCTTAAGGTGAACAGTTATCGAAAACAGTTATAAAATGGTAGGGTGCACGAAAACTTACAAGAAAAGAAACAAAAGAGTAAGGACCGATAATTTGGTTTGCATTTCAAACCATTTCAAGCCATTGTCTACAGTAGTATATCAATGGCCGTGGCAGATATTTTTGTGTCAGACAAAGATTTATTCTTGGGTTGCGGTACTTATTTGTATTTTGAGTAGATTGTATTAACATTAGCCCAAGCGGGAAGCGCTCAAAATGGTGGGTATAAACTATAAGAACGAAAATATATATTTAAACAGTGCTTGGAAAATAGTAAAACAATAAGCCGCTGGCCTGACGGTGCGAAACCTTTCCATTCTTTATTATGACAATTTAAAAAGTTAAAGTAAAATCGAAGTTAATTTTTTTTTATGTGAAATGATACCCAAAACATAATTACAGTCCTATTTGAGATGTGTTATAGAACGACCATGGTGTCAGTGGTTGGTGGAAACGCATACTCAGCATTTAAACATATTTTGTTCGGCCGTTTAACAAGGCATGTCTACGCTCTTCCTAAGTGCCGCGCGACCGCATGCGTTACTTTATACGTAGGTACATTTGTTTACCGTCCGTCGAGGACCTCTCTGTATATTTTATATGCCTCTGTACAAACATAGACAACTGGCTTCGTAGAAAGACTTTATGTTACCCACCGTAGCCCTGTCTTGGTAACAATGTGTGAAATTAAGTTGTAACGGTGTTTTTAAATAACGAATTGGTCTAGGGTGACTGACAATCGCAGGTACGCTGAATATTAAAATTATGCAAATAGTCGTAATTATTATCGAAAGTTAATTAAGCAAATATTGTTTAAACGAGAACCAATAACCGCAGGGACCGTGCGTTTTCCGGGACGAAAGTAGGACATGAATAAACTATCTTTATGCATTGTAGTAGGTACGTCGACCCGTCGCTCTGTTGCAACCAACACAACACTATTTCACATTTATAATATTAGTATTAAGCTCAACGATATCATCATCATCTTATATAATCATCGCCCCTCCATTACGGACTGAGGCCTCATCAAAGGGAGAGAAGGCCAATGTCATTGCGGTGGCAAAATGCAATTAATTGTATCAGGCGTTACTTTGCGGAAATCCAAAATGCGGTTCGCAATCTTCACGTCAATGTCACTTCAGGACAATCACGGATAACTCTTTGACAAAACGCAAAATCTGCCCCTCTATAAATTATGCACTTCATTCTCGTAGAAAGAGCAGCTGGACCACTCTGCATTAAAGTGAGTAAGTACTCAACGCCACGTAACGGAATCGGAGTGTTTGTTTTCCCGCGTTTTTAGAGCAAGAAGTCTTCTATCTTTTGAACTCTGATTCGGTGAAACTGATCTCAACAGATCATATATGTGAAAAAGTTGCCAAGTTCGGTACCAATGTCATTCGGGGTGGTCGCCGTCACCAATAAGAGTTCAGATCTAATGGAGGCCAAGTTCTTTAGCAGTTCCTTTAATCATATCTATGTATGTACAACGTTCTTCAGTTCCTAAAAAATTATTGAAGATGTATTAATGAAATTTGTGATTCCGGGGGGTTGAATGTAGCTGTGAATGGTTCGTGCGTCGCCCTTTTGTTTTCCGAACTGGGCTGACACACTACCGTGCTGCTATGAGCCGAGCTTTTTGAATTTTAAATTTGAATAGAAGCAGATGGCAGTGGGGTGATTTAGACGCATACGATTAGCTATCACGTATTTTTCATTATTAAGCTTAAGTCAACCTGCAATAAAAAAAACTGATAATAAAGTAAGTAAATTTTTTCCTCCGGCTTTGTTTTTGCCCGGCCTACCCTAATTATGATAGGTTCAAGTTTGTATATTTTTTCTATGCCGCTGACTAAGATAGTTTTAGTCTAGGATAAACTAATGACTTTAAAATCAGTGACTTTGTAAGTAGAGTATTATTTAAAAAAAAAAAAATGCGTACAAAATTTGTGTCAAGAAACGGTTCCCAAATTAAAAAAAGGTACGCAGCTCATGCTTAATGGAACTTGATAAATGAGGAGTCGTTAGACCCACCTTGATGCTTGCAGTGTCATAGGTATTATAGTTTTGGGAAAAATAAATCTTTCCGCCGTTAGCGGTATTATTCTCCGTCCGCGAAACTTTTAAAATTTGCATTTTTCGATCTTGTTTTTTTCTTTTCAGTTAAGTGCTTTTCAGCTTGCATTAAGATGCCAGTCACGTTTCGCGTCTCTTGAGCTTGTACATTTTTACATTTTCAATGATTGTAAATTTTAGGTAGGTATGCTTTAGAAAAATAATTCATAATTAATTCATTTATTGCAGTCATGTTTAAAATCGAGGTCTTACAATTTGGGTTAGTGTTCGCATGAATCGCAATAGGATAGTTAGCGCTTTTTAGACTCTATTAGATTATTTAGAAAGTATGTCAAAATTATTGTCATTTCAATTTGACAATTGTTACCTTGTGATGTGACTCATTATACTGTTGACAGTAAAATTACGGACATTTTAGACATATTTTAATTTTCATATACCTAACCAGCGGTTGCCCGTGGTGTTGCCCGCGCGGTAGTTCCTACTTTTTAAGCAACTTTAATTTTAACTAGAAAGTTAAATAGGTACTTTAAGTTTACTAAAATCGGTGAATTTTCAAACCACCTTTCATCGATATAATCTACATAATAGTATGTATGTATGAAATTTGTATGGAAAAACGAATTTTCGCGGGCGGTTCCGTGGGCAAAAGCTAGTCATTGAATATGTTACCATGTCAGAACGTGCGAGCGAGATACCTGCGGAACCTGCAGAAACTTAAATGTCTTTGCTGTCGAACTATTGTTTTTTTAAATAATTTAATTTATTAAGTAAGTACCACTGAGATAGGGAATAATTGTTACGAGTAGATGTACGCGACTTTAAAAGGATTTTGAATTATATTGATAGATGCATGACGTTGGAGCGAGGTAAAAGCATCATAAATCATCCCTTCAGCGGACCACTGAGCTCGAGTCTGTTACAATGAGAAGAGTTTTAGGCATCGTAGGCATACCACGCTGGCCAATTCCTGGTTGGCAAGCTTCACACGCCTTTGCTAACATTATGGAAATCTCTGAGCTGTGTAGGTTTTATCGTGTTATCAAAGTAACAAACATGTTTGCAATGCAATTGCTCCCACGGCCACCTGCGACCTACCGCAAAACTGAAATATCTTATCTTATCTTAATATCTCATGTATATATCTTAATATATTATCTTAGCTGAACGGACTTTGATGACATTTGCAGGGATTCTGGAAGGACTAGCTTACCGTGCAGTTTTATTTTATCTGAATATCCCAATTTTCTTGGTTGAGTCCCATATAAAAATCACACTGCCAACATTCGTTATATTATAATGCCCTACACGTTTCCGGTAGGGCCTTATAATATAACGAATGTCGGTGTCTGGACCGATTCTTATATTGTACTGATCTCGTATTGAACAAATCTCAAAATCAACTCGACTCTGGACAGTGAACTTTCTTTGTAATGCAAATAATCTTCATTGTTTAACATTTTCTGTGTTTCGAAATATTACGCTAATTCGCCCGGACTTTCTGGTTAAAAATAAACCATCCAAGAATATCGGAAAAGTGTGAGTCGAGCTTGGGCGCAAAATTTTAGGTAGGTAAGTAATTAGTGATAGTAGGTAAGTAGTCTTATGAATGAAATATTCAAACAATGCTCGTAATGCTGCTAATAATAAACGTAAGCGCCAAATATCATATTAAACTTTTTCACAAAATAATTGTACGGATTAAAATATATATTTTGGATTTTTTAGCAATTATTACTTACCATGTTTTAAAAATAATTCCATGAACTAATTCGAAAAATATAAAAGTGGCACAGAAAAAAGAAAATAATTACGAGTCCACTTCATAATTTCTTTTCTTGATAATTATTTAGGTACCTATTAGGTACCTAATCGTGTTTTATTTTTTAAATTACTTAGATCAATTAGTATAGTCAAGAAACATACTATTATTATGTTCAAAAATTATGTTCATAACATAACCCTATAAATGAAGAATTTTAGAGGAATTGAAAACACACTAAAAACCGTTGTAAGTATAATATAATAATAATTTTAAATAAGTAATAAATTTACAATAATTAAATCAATACGTAAAACAATAATTAATAACTTTAAATAAATAATAACTTTACAATAATCAAATCAATAAGTAAAACAATAATTAATAACTTTAAATAAGTAATAACTTTATACTAACAGGACAATTGCCTAACAATCCCTCGCGCTTTTCGAAGTTTATTACAAATATCCACTGTCAGCATTGAATTATGGGACTGTGTGCAAGTTTGCTGTTCTCATCAAATTAGCTGTCGCTGACAGATAGACGCACGACGGTGGCGTAGCGACAAGGGAACGGTTCCCTCCTGGTTTTATTGTTTTTTGGCACGAGACCCTAACTCCCCACATACTAGCCTTAGAGTATACACATGTTATACTGACCTAGAGCGCGCAAACGGCATGAGCACAGAGTATAAGCTAAACTCATATGGTTGGTTGCACGTAAAATAAATTAGCGGTTAAAAGATAATGTACATATAGATGTATGGGTGTTGCGGTAATATGTACATGAATCTTTATTTACAATGAACTATAAACACCAAATTAAATCTATATCAAAAGTACACTAAGGAATGGAAAAGCTATGAGCAGTGTGACATATCACTAAATGAGTAGGTACACAAGTCGACAGTGACGCCTCGCTGGACATTCGATCTGTCATTGAAACCCGAGCGGACGTTACTCTGGGGTAGTGGATTATTTACTGTAAATTTGGTTGTTTTATTTAACATCTAAGGCCTGAATATTAGTGGACACCGTATCAAAACATGGAAGGCAGGAAATCGAACAATTTAATGAC
>DWLO01003608.1:0-10785 GCA_018245335.1 Dalla quadristriga | reverse complement strand
TGTCTGCCCCGGCCGGGATCGAACCCGGGGCCCACGTCTCGTCAGACAGGGTCACGGACTAACGCGCCACCGAGTCCTCTTCACTGACTAACGCGCCACCGGTCTTTTATCTTTGTTTTATCCGATATTTTTTTTTATGTGTATAAGAATATAATTTGAATCGAAATAAGAGAAAATTTAAAACGGTGACTAAGGTGTTATGTAGACGTCATTGGATGACTATAAAACCGTTTGAGATAATAATATAAAACATATTATTATGTCGTAAGTTAGGGTACCCTCTACAACACCTAAAAACTTTAAAAAATCCGTTCAATGGTTTTCGCAGCCTGTTCGCGCCAAAAGAAACGCAGACAGACAGAAAACAATTCTAACAATGGTTGATTATGTTAAGATGTCAAATGAATAGCATATTTCATTAAATTATTGACCTTGATTTCAATATCACAGACAAACACTCAATTTTATTTATTGGTAAGATATTACTAGTCGTACAAATCGTATTGAATGCTGATTGTTAGCGTGATTCAGGATTGTGATGACGTCATCTATAGTCGACTAGCCTAAAATAACTTATATTCCTCACTATTCTCGTACCCCAAGCTCCCTCACCTACAATTCAAAAGTATATCGAGGCGAACTACTCTACTTATGAAGATCGCTCGAACTCTCCAAGTTTGTTCCGGTGTCGGCTTATTTATATGGCTTGTTTACTCCGCTTTGAGGACATAAATTCTCGCCACTTGCTCGTGTTAACAAGAGTTAACGGATGCTTTAACTATCAACACCTACTGTGTACAGATATACTGTCGATGTGAAGGCACTAGGATGCACCCAATCCCCGTATCCCCGCCAAGGATGCACTTACCATAAATACGAGACTGATCAGGAGTAAGTTTCAAAGTGGGTCTACATTTGCATCACTACTGATTTAGTTCTGTTTGAAAAGTAATCGCATGTAAATATGTAGGGGCTTAGTGAAAACCATATTGCGCTAGTATAGCGGATTTAATCTTATTCCGAACTTCATTTAACCTGCAAGTAATGCCGGTCGTTGACACAATGTCATCTTGACAATCAACAGTTGAGATCGAGTCACTGCATCCGTAGCCTCCGTCGCGAACGCACGCTCCCACCACGTACCCGGCAGAACGAGCGTGCATTGTATTTTATTGAAAGTATAGTTACAGCAAAGGTTATTTTAACGAAAGTATTCTTAATTGGCCTACCCCCGTCTACTTACGCGTGATGTCTCGAGTTACACTTAGTTCACTGAACCAATATTCAATGGAGGTCCCATCATACATAAAAACAGTAAAACAAATACATAAAAATCATTATCACTGCCCTACAGTTGAGTCGTTTCCTGAATGCGATCGGAATGATGACACAAAACGTGCGGGAGTAAACGGTGCTACACCGATGAGTTATTTAAGTGAGTTTTCACGTCGGGAATGAACGTGAAATGATGTTCGAATGATTCCGAAAGTTTTTCCGGCTTGGAATGGACACAGTGAGGCAAATGCCTCTCGGATCGAATAGTTCGGCCGGGCCGGACCGTCTTTATAAGCTTGTTTATCGAGAGTGACTGATTTATTGGAGGAGCGAACAGGTAAAAGAATATATTGCTCGCTAGATGGGGCCGGGCTTCTGTTGCGCGCAAGGGACGCTTAACTCTTTGTTTGTAGTTTGCGTCGAGGCCAAGGATTCCAAGTTTAGGTCAAGCTTATTTCTGGCCCTTGTAATTCAGTCTGCGATCATGGGTTCTTTGACGACTACGGTGAATTCTTGCCATCAGGTGGCCCGTCTACTGGTTCGATGAGCTACAATTAATTAAAAATAAAAAAATATCAACGCTTGCTAACGAAATAATCAGTGCAAGAACAGTAGAGGTCACTCTCAAGTGAAATTGTTTCGACCTCAAAATGGGCAAAGAATATTTTATTTAGTGGCAAATGTTTTTTTGTCAATTTCTTTCTATATTATTATGCTGAATAATCTTATCTAACCAATAAATAAAATTGCAGTGTCTGTCTGTGATATTAAAATTCAGTTCAATAATTAAATGGAATATGAATTAATATTCATAATGGTAATCCATTTTCATATTTCATTATATCTATGACAACTGAACATAGTTAACATTTTTATAATTTTTGTCCGTCTGCCAGTCTGGTCCGCCTGTATTTTTCAAGGATTGTAGAGAGTACACTTACTTATCGCATAGGCTTTGTTTTATCTCAATATCTAAAACGGTTATTATCATTATTATTATGATTATTAGTTAATTAATTAGATAATTCAGTTAATTAGTTATAGACGTGTGTAATGTTTTTCACTGTTTAAAATTTTCTATATTTAAACTTTTCACGTGGGCGAAGTCGTATTTTCTCCCTAGTAAGATGTATAATTTGATTCGATTGAGAATTTCAATTGAGTCTAGGATCCCTTACGCAATTACCCGAGGATAAAGATGAGCTCATCTCGCTCGTTGCGAGCAGTTGAGTATCAGGGACATATTCAGTCTACGAGAAATATTTATTTATTCTTTATCTAACCCCTAAAGCTAAGGGTAACAATTGCAAGGGCAGATCCAATGCCTCAGGTAGGGCGTTCTCTATCAAACAACCCTGGCGTAGAAAATGTGAGGTAAGCACGAAAAAAAATTAATAACATTTAATAATAGGTTTAAAAAAATTAACCAGTTGAATAGCAAATGTGTATGCAGTCCCACAAACACTTCCGCTCTCGCTTATACCTCAGTTATACCTCACTTATACCTCGAATTGGATTGTGCGAGGGACAGTTAGTTCGTACCGTTTTTATAAGGTTATTAATTGTTTCATATTCGTCAGTAGGGGCAGTTAGGACTGTTAGAAGTAATCCTGCTAGTAAATATTAGTAGCCCCGGTTAGTAATGGTTAGTATTTGTCCTATTCGAAACTGGTCACCGATGGATTGATATGAGAACTGAGGCTTTTGTATAAGCGTAACCGGCATCCACACTTTTCTTAACGGAACACAATTATTCCAAGGCAGTAAAAGGTGTGGCGGTGGCACCGCCCCAGGTGACCCGTATGCAAGTTCTACAATCTCTGAAAATCTAAGCCTTAGAGAAAGTAACGAAAAATTTAGTAGTAAATATTTTAATGAAACATTTTTATTTCAAATTCAGTATCATATTCAACTACATAATTTCAATCATAATATTTTTAGTAGGTAGTTAGTAGGACAGTTCTTAAAAGCTAGTTTTAGTGTTGGTTAGTGTCAACCTTTTGGACACGACCACCCGCCACTAGTCGGTGTAACCAAATCCAGTGGCGCAGCCTCGTCCAATATCGATGATTGAGATCTAGTTTTGCGGCACGTCAAAATCAACTCGTGTCACCTTCACACTTCATTCACGCACGACTTCGGCGCCCATCGGCCGACTTCGGCCAACTTCGCCCGCTGCAGTCAAGCGCCTGTTGAGCCGAACGCGCCCATAAAATGTAGGCAACTTCGTAAAAGTATATTTTATGAGGACTTTGATTAAGGAAAGTAATGCCGCAGCGCTAAATCGAATTCAGCCAGCGAAACTGCCAGCTGCAGCGTAATAATACGCCGTTAGAATTAAACTGGATCGCCGTTTATGTACTCAGTCGAACCTACTCGTATGCCGTGATTCGTGTTTTTATTGCGAGAGCGCCAGATGCATGACCGTGTCTAAAAAGGTTATGAGGTAGGATGCATGCGAATTTTCAAATTTCTGTTCTCTCTCAGTTTTTGCTCTTGTTCCATTGGTATCGCCCTCATCGCCTGCTTCGGAGGCTGTGATCAGTCCATTTCCATTTTGATTTCCTCACAGTACAGGTGACGTCTGTCTGGAATAAAAAGCCACTACGTATCGCTAAATCAATGAAATCGTGTTTAAATTGATCCCAAATAAAACTGATTAATTATTTAGGCAGCAAATTTTAGTCACAACTACCAAATCACAGCCAATTCCACCTTGTGTTCACTTTGCCACCACACTGCATGCTACGCCAAAACTTTGTTCACTTAAACCTAGAGGATACTGCCTTCAGGAAAACTCCATAAATTCCGTCAACTAGTACAATGTTACAGTGGGCATAAATACAGATAGATACTCTCAACGAACATTCTTATACATTATGTGCTTTAAATATATATCTGTTAGGTAGCATAATCTGCTTTACCCAGTAAATTCAACCCTTCAGAGATCGCCCAGGGCCTTCAGTGACGTAAAGCGTGACTAAGTAGAATGGCGTCTTGAAACGCTTATAAATTTGTCGATGACGTAACGTAAAATCTTGGACTAAAATTCCCGCCGACTCACTCGATAACAAAGAAGAAAAAAGGATCGACAGAGAAAGGTACACACGCAAAGCAAAATGGCACCGTAAATAGATAACGTATTATGACATAAATATTGCATTAAGCTTAGAGCATGGAGGGTAAATTTATTAATGTATGATCCCTATCCAGCGCCTGCGTGTCATAAATTTCCATTATGTAACAACTGAGCTGTCTCCCAAGTTTGTGCGCCACGGTGCTCCTACTCGGTGAGCGAGCAGCGAAAAATAACATTTAAATTAATTTATATAAAACAATACAATATCGCGGTAACTTGGATATACACACAGCACCCGTAGACTTACACTAAACCTCGCCTTACTTGACAATACGTTAGGGAAATACCATTTAGAAAACCAATTGCAAATCAAATGTAAAATGGTTGAAACTCAGAAAGAGCAGTGTCTTCTAACACAAGAACTTTGTGCCTAAAAGAAGGCACTGGCACCAAATATGTAAACAGCATTTTGTAACCAAAAAATAAATTGTTTGTTTAATTGTTTGTTACTGCACACAAGCTCTAGAAGTTTTCTGTGCACGATAAAGAACACTGACACGTACCTATTACCTAAGTATTGCGAAGTTCATAACTTTTACTGAGTTTTACTATGTTAATACCAAATCTGAGAATATCTAGTCTTTTTACTAGAAAACGCGATTCACTCCATCTAATATTTGTTGTCGTGCTCATAGCCAATGAGAATCTGTGACAACAAATTTGGGCACAGACAAAAAATCTACACGGTGGAAAAGTATTTCTATCCTGTGGTCCTAGTCCTACACGTTTAAAATAAAAACAAATGAACGTTCAATTATTTCATTCCATTGTTCAATTTGGCAATTTAGCAATCTTTTCTAGCGATATTTTTATTCAATGGAATAATTTCAGGTACTCGAAGATACAAAGACTTATCCGTCGAGATGAGAGAATGATACACAGATCTCCGCTGGCCTATATTTAGCCGGGCTGCTTAATATCAAGAGCTATTTAATCGCGCAACGTGGGTGGCTGATGCTGGTATTTTTCTTGCAGCAATCAGATGTCAAATATTTTTAAAAGTATAAGAGCATTGTATGAGTTATCTGTTTCAGATGGGCGCGGGAAATCTCGTGGAAATATACGATCGCCGGTCTTATGGTGACGTAGGATCGTAGATAAAGATTAAAAGATTTTAGTTGCATCATCCATCAATGTAGCAACCAAAGACTTTTAAAACTCTTTGGTAGCAAACCTCAATGAATACGCGTCTTTTCAGAGAGAGAAAATTTACTCAACTGTTTGTTCTAATTAACAACAAATGAAAATAGAAAAATGCAAGTTTAAATAAAATAACTAAGACTCATAAAATTCAAATTATCGCATCAAGGCGACAGCGCTAGTCTCGTCTTCACTTACACAATTAACCAGCTGTAGTTGGCATGTAATTGAATCAAATGCAAAAAATCTCGATTGCAATTAATTGATTGTATCATAGACTTTATACACAATTATTATTCAGCAATGTTTTTTGCTAATCAATACTGCTCAGGGCATAATTTGAAAGAAACACAGAATGTAGTAAAAGCAAATTTATTTCTGGAAATAAATTGCTAGCTTACAGTCTATTTACCTTAGTCAGTCTAACAAATTAGGTTTATTTCTTGGTTGAGGAAATATAGGCTACATACATTATAAAATTAATAGAAGTCACTTCACTTTTCCTCCTTTTCGGCAGCGTTGCCGTCAGCACCAGACTTGCCCTGAATGGGTATGCTCCTCTCCTGCAAGGGCTCAGCTCTAAAGGCCACCAACATCAGCTTCCCCTTATCCAGGTGGCACTCCACGCGCTCCGGCGGAAACCCCTCGGGAAGCAGGAAGCGCCTCTCGAAGTGGCTCCGGGTCCAGCCATCCTCCCGCTTCACCTCCTTCTTGCCTTCGATCGTGATCTCGTTGCCGACCGTCTTCACGTGGATCTGGTCCGGCGTGAAGTTCTGGACGTCCAGGTGCACTTCGACCTTCTTGCCGTCGACCTTCACCTCCGAGTCCGAGTAGACACCTTCTATGCCATGTTCGTGTTCGAACGGCGTCACTTGCCTCATGTACTTCATCGGGTCCCTGAAGAAGGGATCCTTCACGAACACGGCGAAGGGCTCTTCCAGCGCCCTCGCGATGGGGTCCCTGGCGTACCCCAGGTTCCTCAGATGTCGCAGCCAATACGGAACCAGCGACATTTTCATTCACGCTCTCGTTGCCTTGGTTACAAATTGTTTGTTTACTTTTGACTGATGCACTACGCGCGCTTCGCTCGCTTTATATACTCTCGACGTGGGCGCCACCTGTTGTCTAGAAGCGCCAAGAATTTTCGCGAACGTTCGCGGGCGTGGTAGAAATATAAAGAAGCACATAGCGACATCTTTTGTGCAGTAGCTAAATCACCTAGAAGTCATACCGTCGATGGTTTAGGTATCTAATAATTTCATATTGCCTTCATTTTATCATCTTCATTAAACCAGTTTAAAATCAAAAAGGGTTCAGATTTATTTACTGTTTTAGTTAACTTTATAATTTCGAGGCTTTAACGTCCATAAATTGAATCTAAATAATCTAATGCTGCCATCTCGCGGGCAATAATAATATAAGTTTTCCAAGCTTCGTCACAAAAGTGTCTCAAGAATGTTTCATCTATAAGCAAAAAGAGTGTATTATGTAATGAGTGTAATGCAAAAATATTAGCTGGAACTTTTTACACTGTGATAATCTATATATTTAAAACAAAGTCACAATATTGTTACACCATTACATTAGTTATACCATTTGCAACTCAAGAACGGCTGGACCGATTTTCATGATTGTTGATTTGTTGGATTTGTATCCGCCCGGAATGGCAGAATAACATGTTAATAAAATATAAGAGTAGTTTAGTTTTTTTATTTTATTTTATTGTAGAGCCACATAAAGTACATTTTATTTTATCAATAAATAAATTTTATTAGAGAAAAAAAAAATTAAAAAAAAAGAAAAGAAAAAAAAAAAACAAATAGTCGGCGTTCGGTTTGTTAGGTTGCTGTTTGTCCCGTGTGCGTTCCTAAACCAATGATCCGATTTCGGTGAAACTTTGGTGAATTGTTATGCGCACACCGGCAACCGAGTTGGAAAAATATTAATTACACATCAAGGAAATATGGCCCAGTTAGTAGGTATTAGTATAGATAAGCCCCTTCGAAAAATCCCAATACCGACTACCTCATATAGCATTATCATTTGTTAATACAAATAACCATTTATGGCACTGGAGACACATGGATACAAATGCAACCGGTATGTAATATAAAACCATCGGTAACATTTTAACTCATCCTTGTAAAATTGTGTCTCTATACCATTCTGCACACCACAGCATATGGCTATGTTTAGAAAGCAAATATGCCATACAGAAACTCACACGTGCATCACTGAACGACATCGAATGGACAGCATATAATTTCATAGCATGGATACGAACAAAGTTCATCCACTTATTGATTCATTAAAGTTTCGTGACCACAGTCATAGCGCAAATACTACACCGAGCCAATCATTAGTTCCACTTGCGTCAACAGCCACTCCGTACTGGTTCCTGTTAACGTTATTGACCGTAGCAATAAAAGCCTTGGGTGAATTAACACCTACAATGTTCGCATAATGTTATACCCAAATAATCATAAGTAAATACAATTTTTGCAGTTGACATTTCGATGCTAGGTGCTGTCTGAAGGACTAATGTAAAGACATATTGACGGTGATGGTACTGATGGTGATGGTAAGCGGTCATTGTCTTCAGTGGTCACACGAGCACCATACGTCGCTGACCTTAAAGGATAGGCAGTTATTTTCGAGCCTTAAGAATAGTTCTCTGATAAAGCCGTAGAAGAAAGCTCATTTGTCATGAGGTTTTGTATGCTTAGGTGAATCGGTAAACAAATTAAAATATAGAGGCGTTATAAGATGATTAAAACCAACCGCTTTAAAGCGGGTTACAATTACAACTGGTTTCTTTTAAAGATTTATCTACTGAGGGCGGACTGAGTTATGAGCGCCTTACGAAGGCGAGTAACATCCTCAAATTGTTACTCGCCTTCGTAGTTTTGATAACAATTTGATAATTTACTTCCGCCATATCAATGTTTTAGTTTTAATTTAACTTAAGCCTTTTTGAATCGTAATGCTGTCTTTTTTGGTGTTTGAGGCAAAAGTTTCTCAAGAGCACGAGTGACGTCCTTTCTGAAATACCTTCCTACTGTATAAGTGAGATTTTCTCCGATTTATGTGAATATCGATCGATCGAAAACATTGATTGTTATTAATAGATGGGCGATCGGCTCCCCATAAATAGAATTGATTTATTATAATGTTCACTTCGAGGACAATGCATTGAACGGCATTGAAGTACCTAATACATACCTATATTTAACTTGGTCGATCATAATAATATTGTGCAAGTAGCTAGCAAGTAGAAAAACATTTCGTAATTCAGAACCTGGAAGTTTCCATGACCAGTCGTAATCATGAGCAATCTGTTTTGAATTCTAATATTACATTTATATACTTTGAGGGGTACTTGCCTAAATAATAAATTCGAACAGTTAGTTAGTTCAACTTTAGTTTTAGTTGTTCTTAAAAGGTAAAGTGTTAAAATACGCATGTAGGTAGGTATCTTATTGGTAAACTAAATAAAGACCAAGATCAAGTCTAACAGACTTGAACTAGATCCAAGATCCAAGATCAAGTCTTACAGACTTGATCTTGGAATCCTTCCTCTGGTTAGTTAGTTCCGGGGACTGAAGTAAGTACCTACCCCACAAATCCCCGTGTTTCATATCATCCATTCATTAGCCTTTAGAGGTCTACTGCTGGACTTAGGCCTCTCCTCAGTTTCTTATCAAGCGGAAGCGCATTACCAAATAACTTATGTATGTACGCTTGTGTGCACGCTCACTTAGAAGACCTAATTTAAATTATATATTTGACGTTCCTATTAACGTTGCAACCGCGTCAAGTAACCGCCCGAGTGGGGAGTTTTCAGCCTTTAAATAGTGTACTTTTCCGCTTCAACGTAAGACTGATAGCTAGGTAGTTTTAAGAGAGCAGTCATGGGTTCCAAAGTGTTAGTTTTTATTATTGCATCCGTGTTGTGTTTAGTGGACTGCCAGCCTGTGGAACGACGTGATGGTAAGGATACGAAAGTTCACAACTACTCTTGAGGATAAAGGGTATAAATATGAAGGGCTTTCTAAGTGTGCACCCCCAACCTTCATATGGCTACGGAGAATGCCCGGGATTCTCAGGGAAATTAACACGCCCAAGAGTTACGCGTGTTCTCAAAGGCGCGTTTAGATTTGGACTGACAATCCATGGTGGAATATACTCATTCTAAAAGCGGTGTCATGGGACTATTATTCAGCTAACTTAGGTTTAGTTTAAGCTTATTCGGGTTATCTTAATGGTGGACAGTTAGTGTCAATTTGTTCCATAAGGAGGTTAGTTTTGCCCCAAAGTTTGCGACCCATAACGACTGTAAAGTTCCTGACCAACTTACGCCTCAGGGCTACACCTGTTTGTACCTCAACACGCGTAAGTACTATTTCTTCCCTGAAGCAGTAACAGCCAGGCCCTCGCCCACACGCTAGGCGATCCAACTGCGTCCTCGGAAATCAGCTAATATGAGTCTGTGATTATTATATAAACAATCTAGCATGAGACCACTGCCGCCCATGACACCTGTTACCAACCGTTACCAGAGCTGTTGAATAGGACTGCCTCGAATGGATTGCAGTCCTATTGAGATAGAGTTAGGGAAGATTGTTACATGATGATTAGAGTTATCCTATGAGGGTTGCAGTGTCCACTTACTTTATTCTCACATGCTACAGTACTATGCTACAGATTTAGTATCTTCAGGTGTTGCTTCGCGACTCCCGCGCCACCATACCCTGTGGAGGCGGTTCGTCGATCAGTCTTTGTTTGACGGCTCCAGCTCCAGCAACGCTGGCAGCAACGAAAAAATTAGGACAAAGCGCAGGTAAAACAAATCAGCTACCCCAAGCAGTGGTACAAACCAGAACTGCAACCTACTTGAGTCTACCGGACGGGAGTTGCATACGAGTCTTTATCGTGGTAGGCATTTATTTGACGGATAAATTAATTTCTGGTATACTTAGTTTGTGATGCCTCGTGTATCCGGGACACTAGCAATAATCTTAATCATCTTCTTCCATAATTCGTAAACTATATCTTTCTAAATGTATGGTGGGGGCGGAGGAGGGTCAACAAAAACCAATAAGTAGCTAACCCAAATGTCGGCAGTTCTCAGACAAAGCATGACTGTTATTTCACAAATACTAGGCGGGACTTCCACCAATCCGCATTGGAGCAACGTAGTGGAGTATGCTTCAGGCCTCCTCAGTTGTGAG
>DWLO01003607.1:0-10787 GCA_018245335.1 Dalla quadristriga | reverse complement strand
GAGATCTACCCTATTTTCCTTCGTGGCGCTCTTACGCTCTATTGCAATTTATATTCACGTTATTAACATGAACCCAAAAAGTTCTTACTTACTTAGATGTTGTATTTAAATCTTTTTGTAAATTGATCATGTAAGAGTGGTAAGCAATTTATTGTAACGATGAACGAAAACAGAAAATAATGGAGAAATACGTAACGTGACGTATTAGGAGAAAGCAATAAGTTCTTAATACGTTTTTGTTGCTAAAATTTATCTTCCATAGGTGAACAGATTTAATGTGTCAAGCAATCTGATATAATATGGTACAAAAGTAATTATCAACTTCAAATAAGCCACATCTATGAGATTATAACGTCAGGAACAATCCACATTGTTTCAGTAACAACGGACAAAGTGAACTCTACATGAAACCCTTCGATCTAATCCTGGAACCATTGGAATGAAAGTTCTTGACAAATAATTTCAAGACAAATTGGTCCAACAATTTACCTTACAATGAGTCTGTTAATCTGTTAAATATTAGACGTACCACAGTTGTACTACACAACTAAATTAAGTATATAGCTTCTAATTAATTGGCTTATCTAATAACTTTGAGAAAAATCCTTACACTATATCACACTATAAATGTAAAGGTGTTTGTAGGTGTGTTGATTTGCCCTTCTCTCACGTTGCAACAGAGAGACGGATCGAAATTATTGATTGTTTTTCACAGAGGTTGTTTATGGGCCGAAGATTAACATTGGCTTTTTTACGTATACGTAGACTACACGTAAATAATTATGCAATTTTAATGACCACAGCCAAGGTACATCCAAGCCAACGACTACAATCTAGAAAAACAAAAGCAAGGAAAAAAAAAAGATATAAAGAATAGTGTTTCAAATGATTTCAAATAAAAGTTAATTCGGTAGGTACATGTAAGCATCATTCAAAGTTTTATTTCTACTGACGCCAAGAGTAACAAAAGTCAAAAGTAAATAATTGGTCTTAAAGCAGTAAACGCATCTGTAACATAATGAACAAAGTGGCTCGAGCTCCTCAGAAGTAAATTCGTGTACATCTGTTAATATGTCACTTATCATCCTTACAGCCCAATAAATTTACAAAAATCGTTGCATCGCACTACTTTTACCATCTCGCTAGAAGCACGCCCGTGCAGCATGCCTATAAATTACAAAGCGACGACGCACTAAAATAGCGTAACACCCTAACGCCATGGGAAGCATGGACCACCGCGACCCCAGCAACAAATCTGTCGCTTGGGTACAAATCAAAAAGATATCGACGAAGTCATCCGAATAGCGATTAGAAGCGCTCGTTCAATAAACAATTTATAACGCTTAAGAAATTCCTCAGACAAATGATAAATGCATCAGTCACGCGATGAAAGAACTGCGTAAATTGAAATGAGGAGGAACAATAAAGGAGTAGGGACGCAGCCGGAAGCATCGCAGATTTTTCTCTGATATCCAAAACAACAATGGGATCCATCGCAACATCTACCTAGAGCTGCGTACCATCTTTTGTTTAATTAATTATTCAACGGATGGAATAATTAAGCTCAAATATGAAGCCGTGATTATCGCGGAATATTCTAAGCGCTATACGCAATATCGGGTAAACAATGTTGGCATCAAATTATTGATGCTCTGATCAAATCGCTTCGAAGTCTGGATAACTTGAGGTTATAACTTGACTCCGCTGAAGCAAGGAAATTCCTGTTGCATGAGGAGATAACGCGATTAGGTAGATTAGGTAAACTTGACTCCATACTTCAGCTTCAAGATTAATTTAAATAAAAGTGGACCGTTTCGTTAACATTTGCATTAAGATAGTTTATGTGTCGCAAAGTGATATAATTAACAAAATAATCAGCGACAAAAAGGGTAGAAGAAATTAAAAGAAAAAGTCTGTATGTAAAAACTTATTGCATCCTTGTGGAGCCGCCGGTTCAGTATAGTTGTATACAAAACAATATCTGTATCGATAATGTGGTTTATCGGTCATCAGTCATTTTCCGATTTGGCAGTCTTCAAAGAAGTAATCAAGCGCGAACGTGTACATTACAGTTTCATAGCACCAGTACCTCATCAATCAGAGAGCATTCGCAGTTAGCTGATAATGTATCGTCAACATCCACCATTTAATTGTTGATGGATCGCCATGGACCCTAACAGATATTTTCATGGCAGTTTCGCGTGTTTTAGGAAATAATATAGGTGATCTTCTCGTATAATGTTGCAAATGTCTACTCTAAATCAATCCTGCCACGTAGACAACGTCGTAAGGTGAACGTAGCGTCGTCTTGAGAAGTATGTGTATAGAAACTTAGAAATATAGCAATAGAAATGGAAACATAAACAGAAATCGAACATGGAAAGGTTGTGGTCGGTATCAAAGATTACGCATTAACGATTTTAAACACTACGTATAACGATTACTTACAACACACTGTGTAGATTCAGGGTAAAGAAAAATTTACCACTACTGGTTCACGTTTAAGTTAAGTAGGTACTTTTACACGTTTGAGTGTGAGTACAAATAACTTTTTCTCGTTATTAAGCACTATATTTATTTGGGCCTATAAATTACTCCTTATAAACGTATTTTCTAATCTTGTTTTATTTATTATTCTTTTTTAATAACAACGAAAGTTGGTGTTCAAATTTATGAGTTATTATTATACAACAAATTTACAAAGGTTTTTGTTAATCTGATTATTTTGATATGCGAATGCTAGTTTAATTTTACAAAAATAATGCATGAACCGGAACCGAGGATTTCACGGCACAATTCTACGTATTCCGTGAAAGAGCGATTCTCTCCAGCCGTGCATATTTATTATTATATACGATACGGATTTATTATTTCGTCCCCGCTTACCCTCTTTTAGGTTTGGAAGCGATACGTAAAATGACGGAAGGTACGAAGGGCGGTAATGGGGGAAAATTGTACTTTATTCGATTTTGATAGGCTTGATGATGGATTTAGGTCCTTCTGTCTGTCACTGTTTTGCCACCTTTCAAATATCTGGGAAAGCAGTTTTTTAATATAAAAATCACGTCACAAAAAAAAAATAGTTTTTAAGATTCCTTCCAAAAAAACTTTCAGAGACATTTTACTGCATGTATGTTTATTCGGTCATCAAGGCCCTTAAAATGAGCCGATGAAATTGAATTCAAATTAATATCAATTACTAAAATAAAAAGTACAAAGTACTAAAGTACAAATTGTGAAGCTCCTACTGGGTGTCCCAACGTGATAAACAAATTAACATTTTATATTATTTTAAGAGGGTCTTATCTTCGCCAAACAACTACTGAGGTTGCTCTTAATTATGTTTGCTACTAAATGATAAGCCTAAAACCAGCAGCGGTTTGAAAACACTGTCACTATCTTCGTAACCATAACAATTCTTTACGCCAATAAATATGACTAGTTAATCTCTCGAGTCTTATTGTTTTTAAGAGTACGCATCCCCAGCAGTCGAACTCGTTGATGGGCGCGGCTAAAATATTTTAGCGAAACAAAGCGCGCAATAAATGTAGAATAGTCCTTCGGGGAAAAAAACAAGTTCTTTTTTAAAAAAATACTTAATGTATGTTCAGTAATTAAAGTTATTTGAACTTTTGAATTAATTATCTATCTACAGAAGTAAATTTCATAGGAGTTTTATACTCCTTTTACGTAATTACGCCCAAACTTGCGTTAAAATGCGTGTTAAAAATGGATCTTTGGAGGCTCTTAACTTCTAAACCAACATATTTTTTTCTGCTCTGTATAAATATCATGTCATGCTTAGTTTTGGGCTTAGAGCCACACATATTTTAGTTATTTGTTGATTACGTTTGTATGGAAAAGTACTGGGCTTGCGTCTCCTTAAGTGTTCCCAGCAGCAATTTGTATCACTTTGTTGAGAAGCGATTGAATTAAGGCGAACGTGTAATTAATTAAATTTACAGCCACGTGTAGGCTCTCCGTATCGTTCCAGCAAGTTTTGGGAGCGATCGCCCACATGACCAATTACCTATTCGATAAGGGTTTTATTTATGACCCCGCCCTCGGGTTGTGAGGAGAATTAAAATTCATTGTTTCTTATCCTGGAAACAAAAGACATGCCGAGGTCACTAGATATCTTTGCTTTATCTGTAACAAGAATAGGCTTTTAAAGCGGAGGGCCGGCTGATAGCAAACTCGGAGGAGTAATTACGTGACCTCCTCGAATTGGGAGTGCCGCGCCACTCGTCCCACTGATCCATTTCATTTGAAGTTTAAGTGTAAGTTAAAGCTAAGTAAACTCGGGTTGTATAATAATATAAGCGATGATGTCTGCCGATCCGCACTCAATCGTGCTCAATAGTGGACCGATGATGGGTTGTGATGCTGATGATAAGCGATGGTGGCCTGGTGGTTAAGACTCCGGCTTCCTACTCGGGTGGCATGCACATGCCATGTCGATAAAAATATAAGTATAATAAAGTACCGAAAGCTTTAAATAATGAATCCCATGACATACAATTTTGCAACTTAACTGCTATCTGATTCCACCACCGCAACAATGATACATGTGGTGGGTGGTAAAGTAGTCACTTTCCTTAAGTTTTATTTGAAGTTATTAGGTCGCAAGTGAAGTATCGGATTTCTCAAAGTTAAGCCCGAATGGTAACGTTGAGGACTTGATGGCAGATAAGAGGTCAATTTTATAACTTTGAAGCGGTAATAAAACGGCAATAAAGGGATTCTGATCCAGTTTGCCAGTGTTAAAAGGAACGTTATGGTAACATTTATGGTTTACGGTAATGATGACGTTAATTTGTTAACAAGTACGCGATAAAATGGATTAAAAAGAAATCCAGTAAACTATAAATATAATATTTTAATACTATCTGTTGCCCGTGACTTCGGCCGCGTTACATTTATGATAAAAATTCTATTGCTGCCTATTGCGTTACGCGAAGCGATGCGCTTGATATCGCATTTATCAGATCTTTCAAAATCAGAAAAATCAGATGAATGCAAACAAACAAATTTTCGCATTTACAATATTAGTAGGATTAGTTATGTTGTCGGACGAAATTAGGTAATTCATATATGCCTGTCATCGACAACACTTTGTTTTGTTGGCAAAGCTACAAAGAAATTTTATAACGAGATTTTTGTCACTTTGTGTTAATAACATTAAAATTTCTTAAGAAGCCCTAAATTTTTGAAAATAAAATTTAGCCTATATTATTAATCATGAATAGTTTAGCTTTCTATCAGTAAAGTATTTTTACAAGCGAATTAGTAGTCCAAAGATTACCCCCTACATACAAACAAACAAATACCTCTTTATAATATTAGTATAGAATTAAATAAATGCCTGCTCCACATAAATACTAACTGATTGACCTTTAGCTTTGCTGGTCGTAGTGGAAAGCCTACTCGTCCCGATAGATCTTCACGAACTCAAAAACATCTGAAGATTTATATCAGTAGTGGCTTAATACGCTGATTAAATCCTTGAACATTATCTTTCGTCAGTTGCATGAGTTTGCTCAGTCTATTGTTTAAAGTCGGTATACGCCATATTTTGTTGAAACCATTTCGAATGCAAATGCGGAAGAAACTGCATACAAGGAACAAAAACTGTTCCAGCGACATGTGCGGTTTATTAATATGTATGTGAAAGCGACGGATACATAAAACTTTTTGTTTCCCGTACTTTTCGCGAGCGTACCTAAGTAGGGCATGTCTTGGTGTAAATATGCGCATAATTGTATAGTATTGTATGTTAAGCGACTCCACAAATAGTTACTACTGGCAATGGGATGGGATGTATCCGTTTGTAACCGATGACCCGCGGTGACACTGCATGCGAGGATTATCATAGGTTAACCCTAATAGAGGCGGCTGGATGTGAACGGAGAAAGAGCTTATTACATTATCCTTTCAACTGGAATCCGTTCGGCTAGTGATGTGAATGACGCCTTAGTGATTTTCTCAAAATATGTTTATCCAATGCAAGGAGTATTACACTCGTAAATTCTTCACTGGTCGAACGGTAGTGGTTTTGTTACCAGACCTGATAACAGTCGTTAAGCCTTGTCGGAGCACCTCGGGCGGCTTGAAAATCTTCCGACACCCGGGTCGGCCACTAACCCCTCCACCAATCTGCATTGGAGCAGCGTAGTGGAGGATGCTCTAGGCCTCCACAATTGTGACGAAAGACTCGTGCCCTGCAGTGGGACATTATGGGTTGCAGCCAAACCTATTCTCAATACACATTCTATAACTTTTTGTATTTCGACTAGTTTGTATTTAGGTCCAAGTATGTATAGAATTGCTTTGTAAGCTGCGGGAAGTCGGTTGTACGAAGCATTTACGATCTTGTCTCTAGAAATCCTTTATCTAGGGATTAGGAGCCATGAAGCGGAAAATCGCTAACTTGCTTGCTGACTTCACTGGGACCAAGTTTCTGATATCCAACCTAGTTTTACGTAGTATATTGCTAAGTAAGTTGGTAGGTAATAGGTAGGTGTATTATTTTACCGTGTACAAAATCGTATCAATGTTCAACATAGTATCGCGTAATCTGTGTTCGATTTGATTCGTAGAATTAATATTGTCATAACCCAAGAGCGTTTGCACGGATAGCTTATGAGTTGTAAGTTATATCTAAATGAAATGAAAAAAGTGGTGAAAGAAGAAGTGCAGTGATCATAAAGTGGAGAACATAGATAATTTCTAATCTCATTAAAAAGTGGCACTTCTAGTGTCTGTATTATAAATATACTCAGAGTATCGGTGTCCAATCTTTGTACCAATGAATAGGTCTGAAATTGAATACATTGTCTATGGACAATGTAGAACTTGTTTATTTAAATGTGTATTATGTTTTAATTTAAATGAGCAGTGAATCCGATGCTGGTGAGTTATTGATATTGCCACTAAGAACTCATTAACTGTTATCTAATCTGTGCAAAGAGCTATATATGCATACAATTTTAATATTTGTATTAAATGAAAGTAACAAAACAATCAAGGTAATTAACTTAAAGGAATAAGCTTTAATAATATTTTAAGCCATGTTTTAACATGCTGGGTACCGACGTAAACGCAACACCGACTGTGTGTATCAAATTACACGATTATACGAACTAATGTTTCTATTTGTATCGGAATGTTTCCGGCTTTTTACGTTTCTTGTCTTACCAAAAATAATTTGGCTGTTTTGTTGTAAAGGATCTGACAAACACAAAAAGCGAAACTACCAATTTCATTGGTATGAAAGTAGCAGCTGAAAATATATTTTGATATAAATAGGTATATGCAATAACGTTAAGTTGCAAAATACAAATCTTAAAAATCACTGTTGTCAAGAAAAAGGTGTTGACCAGTTTTACGTTAAATAGTTATTATGAATGTAAATTAATTTTGTACGAGTAAATAGAAATATTACTACACAAAATTTAAATTTTCGGTTGGTTTTCTTCTTTGTCAGTTACTCGCCGTTGGTAAAACAAGCTACTGATTCATTTTAATAATAAAAAAGATTTGAGGTACTTTTTAAAATGGGACTTAATTTGTCTAAGTGTTAAGTAGCAAGGTAAATTGGTGTTCCTTTCGAATATAAATTTGGCGTTAAAATTTGGTTAATCTGTGCGCTTCATGATATTAAAAACTTTTGTGACTATTTAGTATTTTGCTATAGACTATAGAATTAAAAAAACTTTTTAAAGTATTTTATACGTTGAACAGTAGGTATTCACTTTTATAAATTCAGAAATACAATACTAATTTATTGTTTGAATTGTACCTGTTCTGTAGATTTCAGCTAAATTTTAAGTAAATTGACTGGAAATACATACATTCGTTGTAGTAAAATACATACATACATACATCTACAACAAAATCAATCTTACCCCCCCCCTATATAACCTATGTGAATGAATGAAATAGCAAGCAATAAGAGCCAAATCAAAGATGCTATCTTATTCGTCCAATTACGTAAAGTTATTTGCTTATTTTATTCATGCAATACACTCAAATATTGATCGTTACGTGTATCGCCTTTTCCTATCTCTATAAGGAAATCCTGATTTAATAGTAACATATGGATAACCGTGTAATATTACTGATTTTCCGATATCAGTAGTGTTATTCCCTTTTATGTGATATCAATTTTATAGCCATGGTAAAGGTTTAGATAATTGATGTACCTTATGTAATCCATTACTGTTTGCCTATTTACTCTCCTTGGAAAGTCAAAGCTGTCTTAACGCAGAAGCTGAGTTTTGGCTAAAAGTTGCCAGATTATACACTACCATATTAAGAATTTCAGCGTAGCCTTAGAGATTAATCAAATTGGGTCGAAAACTGCTCGAAAATTTTTTAGGGTACTAAAATACCTATGAATGTTATCATAAATATTCAAAGAGAGTTTAAAAAAGAATGCGATTTTATCAAATATTATTTGTAACGTCTCGTGTAGTTCTAGTCAGAATTAACCGTTCAATAGTATCAACGCATCAATAAGATTATGAGCAGCCTGAAGATAGGCCTATGTAGTATGACTTATAAACTTAGTCGGTTGAGCAGTAAATTAAAATACATTTAATTATGTACAGTTTGGAAGACGTGATTGTTATTTAAAATAAAAAGTTAATACCAAAGTTTTAAATGTGCTTTAAATTATCTGATTTCAAATGAGCTCTAAGTGTACTTTAATTTTTTTGCATCTAAGAGCAAAGCTAAGAATATTTTACTGATTCATCGTCCTGCCGTGATAAGTGGCGGACGGTTTGGGTCCGGAAGCCGTTTTTTCCTTCTCCAACTCTCGAGAGTCTTGCAAAATGTCTTCGGAAAACGACTTTTTCTCTCTTAAGTACATTTTGACATCCCTTTTACACTTATTTTACAATGGTGTAGCACTTAAGCGCGCTCTCTGCACTTCAGCTTACGCTAGTCCTATTCATTCCAAAATAACCAGCGAAAAATAATGAATAAAATGTTTACAGTTTGAAGTAAACAAGCAAAAATGGAGGTTGTGAATGAAACAGTTTTTTATTTTATTAAACTATCGCGACGATAAGTATTGTAACATTTATAGTAAGAAAACTAGATTATTAACTTAGAGTTTGTTGTAGTACAAAGCTGTACTTGTAGGTACCTAATAAGGATTTGTAAGCTTTAATTTTATTTCGGAGCATAACGTAGAATTTTAAGATGAAAGAATAATTTTGTGTCAATAAAAATAAGACAAACCTCAGGTATTACCAAATTTAAAAAAAAAGAACGCGGTTGATATATTAACATGCAACACCATTAAATACAGTAATATACAACACCAGAAAAAAAACAACATACCGGTTCCAAAATCCAATTTCAAATCGAAAGTTTCACAATAGCACCAAAAACAATCCACTAAAGTTCTGAACTAAAAGTCACACGCTAGTCGCGTTGCACGATAAATTCAAATTTCGCGCCAAATCGTCGACGCGCGTCACGATCTTCCCGCGTGGAGGTTAAATGGGAACTAACAAACTAACAACAGTCAGTCTGGCCGCCGGTCTAGACGAGGGCAGAAGGGCGAGGAGCGGGGTGCGGGGGTTCCCGGGGGCGAATCAACCCCACTGGTAGTGACTAGTGAACATTTACCCATCGATCGAGTTCTTGCATCGATCAAGGTAGTGGGATTATGGATTCAATAGTGCCTTAATAGATTATCGAAGGATTAGAATGGGGAGCTATGGGTCGTGTCGAAGTGTTAAGTTAGATACTAAGGGTTTCTGAAAGGTTTATAATCTACAATTTTGTTACCTAATTAATGACAAAATTATAGCGTTTTCATTTTGTTTTCATGTTATAAGAATTTTAATGACCTATGTATTTTTAAAGTTTCAGAAATATCTTGCTTTCTTCAAATATCTTTTGCACTTTATGTAAATGTAGAGTTGAGATAAAAACTTAATTTAACACACCAAAACAACAAATTCCTTAGGACACACCACCAAACAAATGACATCATCTGATCCGAAATAAAAAACGGTCATAAATTAAATCTATAAAACGTTATGACAAGAGCTCTTTACAATTATTAATTAGACTTTTAAGCAACATCCGTGAAAACTGAGCGCGCATCCGACACGGAACATTTTTATAAGAGAAGCGCATGCAAGTTGGAAATAGCTATTAATTCAGGATGCTATAAATAAATGTCTGCATTGCCGGTGCATGGATGTAGGGAATAATCCGTATTGATCTAGTTTAAATTTAGCTTAGTACCTTCCGCGGGATACGCGCTGCGCAGACTCACGTGCATTTCGGGAGAAAATATCGTACATAATCCGTTCATTCTCTTTTGTTTGAATATTTTTACACTTACCGCCTTACTCAGACATGCAGACAGACGAATTAAATTCAGAAACAGGATTTAACCCTTTGCTTTTCTACCGCAAAACCTACCTTCTTATGTGATGGCGATCACTTGGCGATATTATATCACAACATCTCAAACTGTTTTGTAGTTAGCGTTTATGCCCCAAGGTTCCCATTTATATCCCACTGCAAACATTAATATATATCCTACATCAGACTCAGTGAACTTTTTGTGTACGGCAAATAAACTTCAGTTTAAACAAAAAACTAATTACATCAAAAGTTTACGGGGGCAATGTCTCGAGCATTCCCTAGTATAATACACACATCCAAAAAGTCTAAGAAACGTGTATCATGTTAAAAATTCTACTAATTATATTGATATTTTCTTACCAATGATAGGTAGGTATGTAACCTTTTTTGGT